>JADWQK010001973.1:0-128373 GCA_017933935.1 Sesamia nonagrioides
ACAGTAATGAGCCGCTCACTCGTAGTCCAAAAACACGGACAAACAAACAAACAAACATACAAGTGAAGCTAATAAAAAGCATGTAATAAAAAGTGCAGAAGTAATGCTTATTTCATAAGAAATCTCTTCCAGAATACCTGTAATAGGACAATAGGTATACAAAGAAGTAGACAGTGGCGCCGATTGTCTTGTTCAAAAACTAAACTAATTTTGAGTTAAGTGCATGTTCTTCCTTCTATTTCGTTAAGAAAAGGATATAAGATAACATTTTAGTTTAATCCTGTCAAATTAAGATATCCATAGATAGTTTAGACGCAACCAAAAACATGGCGACTAAAAATAATTTACGTCAGGCGCAGACTAATTTGACAGGTCTAAACTAACGTTTTATCTTCCATCCTTTTTTTAATACAATTGAAAGAAAGAGATTTGACAGCCTCCGTGGCGTAGCGGTAGCGGACGCAGCCGCTGCGCAAGGTGGCGCGGGTTCGATCCCCGCACAGTGCAAGTATTTGTATGCATGATTATGAATATTTGCACTGATCTGGTCATGCCTCGGAAAGCACGTTAAGCCGTTGGTCCCGGTTGCCATACGAACATCTAGTGGCAGCGGGTTGTTGGAGCCCTCAAAAATCCAAACAATTGGTCTAACTGCAATGCTTCGATGTCGCCTTCGGGTTGTGGAGGTCAGACGGCAGTCGCTTCACGGAAAATGTCGAAGTTTAGCCTTATCAGCAGTTGGACTGGTAAAGCGGACCCCAGACTCCAAAGCTGAAAAGACTGCGGATGTGACTGGGATTAACGCTGGGATGATGATGATGAAAGAAAGAGATGGACTAAATTTAATTTAGATTGTGAACAAAGGAATTGGGGCCAGTGTGAAAAATAAGGACAGCGAAGATAGTACAGCAAACGATTTACATAATTTAAAAGCTAAGTCTCCCAATCAGTTAGTTTTCAATGTGTGTTGTCATTGGCCCTGGTCTTGACATCAATCCAACATTGTTTTTAAGTTTCAGTAAAGCTAAAGTGGCAATGGACTGGTCACATATGCCGCAGGACCGACAACGGATGAGGTAAACGAGTCCTCGAGTGGAGACCGAGTCTCGGCAAACGTAGCGTAGGACGCCCTGGGCGAGGTGGAGCGACGACATCAAAAAGGTGGCTGGTAGTGGCTGGCGGAGAACTACTCAGGATCGAGCTTGTTGGCGTGCCATGAAGGAGGCCTATGTCCAGCAGTGGACAACTAGGGTCTGATGATGAAGATGATGATATACTTGAAAATATTGTTATTGGAAAGCAAATAAAGAAAGTAAAAATGCTTATTCCGCACAAAGAAAACTCACATTACATGTAAATAATAATAAAAAAGACATAAAATACAATATAGTCAAAAGCCTCGTACTCACGTACAACATTCTTTTTATGTTTGAGTACGAGACTTTTGACTATGTTGCATTCTTTTTTATTATTATTTAATTTTAATATGCGTTTTGTTTGTGCGTAATAAACACTTTCACTTTCTTTATTTGCTTTCCAATAGCAATATATTCAAGTATATCACGGGTATTAAAAAACTTAATTTTAAACAACGCTTATAATAATGGGAGTCTGTCTACCTTTAGAGCCGATATCAAATCATACTGACGTCACACAAATCCTCCATCTCGCAAGCAGAGTTTACTGTGCAACTAGCACGCATACAAGTCCCATCAATCGGTGGGCAAGAGGCGCACCAGACAACCACGGTCGGAGGATCCTCCCTTTTCTATGGGGGATTAATAAACTTTACATCCTGTTCCTCACACCTCCACAGTAGCAACGGGTTTGATAGATAGCTCAATAACACTCATTGCGTCATTTAAGCCACGGACACACTAGGGGACAAATATCCCGTGTCGCCAGCGACTTTGAGTGAAGTAGCACGACGTTGCCGGACTTCGGTCGACATGTCTGGCAACATCGCGCGACACGGGTCGCCAGCGTCATCAGATGAGGTAGCGCGACGTTGCCGGACTTCGCTCGACATGTCTGGTAACATCGCGCGACGCGCGACACGTGTCGCCAACTACATTTACTACTACATTGCTACGGACGTAAGTAGCGCGATGTCGCCAGATATGTCAGGCGAAGTTTCGCGAAGTCGCACGACTTTATCTGACGTCGCTGCGGACATAAGTTGCGCGTTGTCGCCATATTTGTCAGGCGAAATCGTCCGGCTTCGCTTGACATGTCGCCGATACTTGTTGTGGCACATTTTTCAAACATTAGTAATGGATTAACAAAGGAGATGTTTCATTTTGGGCCACCACTATGTACGCTATGTAGATAAAAAGGAAAAAAATAAAAGATTTATGAATAAAAATACTACTAAATTAATATGAATAAAAATACAAGTATATATTATTAATTATTTTAAACGGTTTTTTAGTGGGATAACCTTTAATTAAGGTAGCCATGACATTGGTTATGACGTTTCGTTGGCAACTTTGACAGTTCTGTTTTCCCGTTGTGTTCGTGTCGAGTGTTGATTTGAGTTGATTGTGTTTATTTAATGGGCCGTATGTTCGGAATTAATGTTTTGTTTTTTTCGCAATCATATGGTAGATAATATAGCTATGATAGCCTTAGATACATGACACGTCAATCAAATGTCATTGTCAACATCTTATTTCGCTTATTGCTGACCACCGTATTTATCAGTAGTTGTGCAATCATATGGTAGATAATATAGCTATGATAGCCTTAGATACATGACACGTCAATCAAATGTCATTGTCAACATCTTATTTCGCTTATTGCTGACCACCGTATTTATCAGTAGTTGTGTTGCACTCCTTAGCCAAGTTAAATTGAATCTGTATAAAAACTAAGCCAAAATATAGGAAATTAGCATTAAAAACAGTTAACTATAGCGTAACTAAGTATACCTAGCATTAAGTGTACAATGTGCTGGCCCAGGCTCCATACATTTCTGAAACATCTCCTTTGCTTTAAAATGATTGAAATTGATATTAATAATGTTCGCAATCAAGGAGAAGGTTGTATTCGTTTTTAAATCAGTTTTGTTTCCTTGTAAATAACGTCAACGCTTTGTTTATTTGTTATTAGGCCCCATTTCGGTCTGTTTTTCGATATCAGCAATAAGAAAAGTTGTGGCGTAAAAGTTAGCATGATAAACATTTTATGCTTTTGCCGATTCGAGAGCCTTAACAATGTTTGGTGACGAATAGACGAATAAATTGTAAGAGCATAATAAATGTGGGACTAAACTTTGTTTTATTTGAATGTTTATTTGTTGGGATAGCTATGAGATAGTTATTTTGTTATAGACTCATCTGCCTAGCTTTGTTCCAACTATGTCGGGATCACCTTTCTGTTTAACCTTTTTTTTTCCGAAGGGGCAAAAATCCTCATGGACTATCCTCCGCTTGGGGATGCGGAGGGGTGTGCCAGACTCTTATCAGCTAAAAAATCACCTGAGCGTTCGTCATCTGCCTTTTCGGTGTACCGGGTCCTTCCAATTCTACGATGCCCCGGCAGGCCTTGACTTGATGAGGAGAACAGCCCTTAGCGACTGCTCTCCTCATCTGAGTGCGAACGCGTCACAACGTCAACTCGGTCATGTAACGGACGTTGGACTCCCTGGGTCCTTCGCCCGTCGGCCATTATCACGGAGCCAGTAGGTCACCTATCTGTTTATCCTAATGGACAAGGACTGGTACCTATTTGTCCTCCACAACCCGATTAATCGGTAGTTGATACCCGGGTATGACCGATTGACAGACTTTCGGGCTTCTAGCTATCCGTGATGTCTATCATAGACACCCACGAATGACACCTGGCTTAATGTACTATCCGAGGCACGCAGGGCCAAGTTTTATTAGTCCTAAAATGAATTTAAGAGACACAAGCTATTTGAGAGCATAAGTCAAGGTTTTCACTGTAGGTAGATAATAATATCTACACTGAAAACCTTGACTTATGTTCTGCGTTACCATCGACGACGCCGTCTTCGAAGTTTTAGGCCAATAGGTTTTTAAATACATTATTATGCTAGCGAGACGAACAATTAGTCAAAATAAAGTAAAATGGTCTTGATGGTAGACCATAACATCGGCTAACGGCAGAAGTTACCACCCACTAGACAAAGTCTTACTGCCACGCGATTCGTCGTGTTCCAGCATGATATCTAGTGTACAGAAGACGGGTCTATCTGAGCAGTTTTGTGTTGCGATGTGTGCTGGGTACCATGCGTCAAATGTTGTTGTGTCAGGAGTTTAGTCGTGGAGGATCTCCAAATCAGTCTGCGTCTGGCGCAGCAATGTTGGTCGAGTTGTAGGGTTTAACATTGCATCACCTCGCTCAACTGCCGTCTTCCTTCCTATTTACACAGTTTTATTGAGTAAATCGCGCTTTACCATCAACAATTGCATCACCGCTTACCATCAGGCGGGGTTGCGGTCAAGCACTAGTTTATAATTACAAAAAAAAGAATAAACGAGCAAAACCACGTAACTTTGTAGTATAAAGTAAAACAATTTGAAACAGCGAGTGATTGATCCTCGTATAAAAGTTTCTAATGCCCCTGTGACGTCATACCTTATCAATACGAAGCAAATTTAACTTCGCACGATATTGCCGAACGATTGTGTGCGATCTCTTGCGATACTTTTGAAAGAACGAACTGTTAAGTGATGCGGAAGAAGACGATGTTACTTTTAATTTCTTTCCTACTTTTTTCGATTGATGTCTGTTTCTTTGGTAAAAGAGTATTTCGTTTTATTGAAACTGTAGTCTTTTTTAATGGAAATTAAAAGCATTAATTCATTTTGGCGTTTTAAAGTACTTTTATGAGTCTATTTGGAATAAATGCTTTGTTTTTGAGAAAGGTTCCATAACTTTTGCGGTTTCTGTAGGAATGTCTTATGAATATCATCAACGTCTGTTTGGAGACTTGCGTGATTTCTATTTGGAATAGGGGACGTTAGTTTGTCAGCCAGTTTTACCAAGAGATGCAAAAGCAGCTACTGATATTCAGCTAAAATGCTGATATTGAGCTGCATTTAGACTGACTGAAAGCTGACCCGAACAAAGTCGGGGAAAGGTTAGGTAGATGGATTGAAACAAAAAATCATATTCTCGAAAACTCTGTACCTATTGCAGAGTTGGTCTCTATTTTCCCGATAGTTTTAAAGAAACTTAATCTATTCTATTTGGCCTGCTGCATTCATCCACCTCATCATCAGCCCCTACTCGTCCACTGCTGGACATAGGCCTCCTTCATAGCACGCCAACAAGCTCGATCCTGAGCAGTTCTCCGCCAGCCACTACCAGCCACCTTTTTGATGTCGTCGCTCCATCTCGCCCAAGGGCGTCCCACGCTACGTTTGCCGAGACGCGGTCTCCACTCGAGGACTCGTTTACCCCAACGGTTGTCGGTCCTTCGGCATATGTGACCAGCCCATTGCCACTTCAGCTGCTACAGTTTTTGCTGCTGCAGCAGCTGCATTCATACTGTTATTTATTTATCCATTTATTTATGGCTTCAAGGCCCATATAAACATGTCATGCTTCAATCTCTCGACCGATCGCAAGGGAGCTGCATGATTTAGATGTGCAACCTCATCCATCTCTGTTCCACCATCGGACGACCCGTCGTACGGAGAGTTTCCACCCTTACATTGTTAACACGACTACGATCCGGACGAAGCATTTCGCTTCCTCTTTTATACCGCGTACACATCGAGGGACTGGAACAATTTGCCATCGGCGGTGTTTCTGTCGGACTACAATTTGAGTGTCTTCAAGGCTAAAGTGAATAGGCTCTTAATAAACTAGCGCGCTTTACCATCAACGATTGCATCACTGCTTACCATCATGCGGGATTGCGGCCAAGCACTAGTTTATTATTTATTTAAAAAAGCCCTCAGTCAGTTGGTCTTGACTTGAATGAGGCAGTCTAAGACGTAAGACATACAGTAGCTCTGCCGGCAATGCTGAGCGCAGCAGCGTGTTGGCTCCTGCCATAGCAGTACCGAACTGGTCCGACAAGGAGGCGTCCTCTTCCTCTTCTCTACCTTGATGAAGCCATCCTTGCCGCAAGTGTCTTCTCTGGGATCCTGCCTTTTCAGAATCTGTTTTGTTTATGACAGGATCCGTTTAACCCCTTTGATTTTGATTTTGACCGCTAGTTTTACTTGTGACCTTTTTGGTTCAACAGGCTTTTTAGTGGCTAAAATTGCTGTGTTGGCTCGTTTGGGGGTCGCCGAACCTACACAAGTCATCGTCTCCACATGTGACGTATTCGAGTATTCGAGTCCGCCGACCCAAAGCTGCAGATGGAGGCATTTTATGCCCCCAGACGTGTGTTCATATTTGCGGCGTCAAGCTTGTAATATCAGCCTATTAGGGTTCCACTGCTAGATTACAGACCTCCTTTCAGTGAGGTCTCAGAGGCGTAGGGCTGTAATCAACCACGATGATTCAGTGCGGGTTGGTCTTTGATTTTTTAGATCTAAGACATCCCGATTTCCTCACAATAGTTTCCCAGCCATTTTGAGCTAACTACACTGCACAAAACACATTTCTCTTGAAAATACGTGAAAGACTAGTACAAAATAGAAATACGAGTTGGAACTCACAAAATATTTAACACTCCACAACAAAATGGCAACGCAACCATAAAAAGGTGTCAAATATACCTAAATTGAGAAACAGCTTGCAGTCATGGCGGCATTTAAAACTTTAACTCGTTTTCAGTTTCATTAACGGTTATACCTCAGCTTAACTGTTGTAATTATGTACGCAATTTGGACGGGCTTTAACTACAAGAGCTGACATGGCTTCCTATAGCACCACATAATCGCAAAAGCGGTACACTTTCGAGGCATTTTTATGCCCCATTTCGCAAGTAACTCTTTTGTTAGGAAACTCCTGCGCTTATTTGAAAATGAATATTGCGTTGGGAAGTTGATATGTTTTTCTATGGTGCATGTGCTTGACGCACCTTCTTCGTTTTTAGTACTGGTGTGTTTTTTATTATCTATGTTTTTTTATAAGCTTTTTTGTTTTTCACCAGAGTTGACATTACAGAACAATCCCTACCAGCGGCCTTTTCATACAGTCCCAATAATATATATCCCACAATTAATATAGTGGTCCTTCTCCCGTTTTAAGCCATGGTAGGGACGCGGTCAAGTGCCGCTAAAATGAAAGCCGCGAGTGCGACTCAAAACATTTCCAAAAATTTTGGAAACAAAAACGAAACCGCATCCACGGTTCAAAAACCAGCTGGTTTACCAAGCTGCGGAAGCAGCTCTGTTTCAGGATCTGGTACGGTAAGGAGCCGTACTCTTTTTATTGAAGCGGACTACGCTCAAAAAATTGTAATGCTAGAGCGAGCTGCAGCGGAGCGCGAGCGTGATCGTGAACGTATAACTCTCGAACATGAGCGTGATCGTGAACGTATAACTCTCGAACATGAGCGCGCTGCTTTAGAGCTACGTAAGCAGGCAGAAATTGCTGCTTTGGAAGAAACAGGTAACATGTGTAGTGATAGAAGTCGTCGGTCAAGTCGTGTTTCCCACGGGGATATACAAAAATGGGTAAATGATTGCGTAAACGTAGCTATACCAGATACAGAAATAACAAAGGAGCCACAGAACGTTAATATTTTAACAGATCTGTCTGTCAATAGACCAAGTGTCCATTTCACACAGCGTTCTACGGTTGCCTCGGTATCTCCAGTAGAGGTACCTAATAACAGCTGTATCTCAATAGCCAATAATACTTCTAACCCGTCAGTCCCTAGTAACCTAAAACACCCTACATGTTCCTCTAATAATATAATACTACCTTCCACAGAAATAGCTCAATTAGCTCAAGCGATAGCATCACTGTCAAATAATAATACATCCAGACCCAAATTTGGGGATGGACGTCTACCATCTTTTGATGGAAAAGCCATGGATTGGTTAATACTAAATAGAACGTACGAAGACACAAAGGTAATGTATTCGGCGTCAGATAACCTAACGCGCATCAATTTAGCGCTAAAAGGAGCAGCTCGGGAAGCGGTCTCTGTACTGTTAGTCTCAGCGCGGGACCCTTCCGAGGTGATGGAAGCCTTAGCAATTAGATTCGGGAAACCTGAACATATAATACTACAAGAGGTTGCAGCCCTTCGTGCCCTTCCAAAAATTAACAACTCTGAAGGGGAAGATTTGCACAAGTTTGCCTATCGCGTCCGTAACTCGGTGGAAGTATTGCGACTTTTAAATGAAAAACCATATCTAGATTCACCTGATATCTACCAAACGGTTTTAAGTAAGCTTCCACTTCTGTTACGAACACGATGGCAAGACTACGCATACATTCATTTCCCCACAACGAGCGGGGACAGTAAGCTGCAGCTACTAGCTCGATTTCTCGCACGTGAAGTAGACCTTCAGCTCCGATTTGGTCTGATTAATGAGCCATTGAGCCTTGTCAGGAAAACCGACAAAGTTCACGCAGCACAATATGATGGTACCACCGACAATACAATAATTTCGCTTCCTTCTACCTCTAAAATTCATAAAAATAATTCAATTTCATCTGCAACAAAATTTTGTTATTTTTGCAGTAAAAATCATGACTTATGTCTTTGTGATTCTTTCAAATCATTGACAGTTACTGACCGATGGCAGTTTGTTAAAGATAAAAAACTATGCCATAAATGTCTTGTCAAAGGATCTCATAGTTATAAAAATTGTAGAATTGACAAAGATATTTGTAATATTAAAAAATGCAACTCCGCGCATCATAAGTTGTTGCATATCGCCTATATTGTAGAAAATGAGGACGACCAACACGAGGCGACCTCATCAATATCTGAGCAACCTGAGGAAGCCAGTATTAATACAAATGAGGTAACAGATTTTATTGCCCATGCTAGCAACTCAACTACGCAGTCTAAAAATCTAGAATCATCTCGACCCGTGCTTAAGATTCTCCCGGTTACAGTTTCAGGCCCGGCTGGTAGCGCTGATACTTACGCTCTCCTAGACGATGGCGCTACCGCCACGTTTATTGACTCTGAACTGGCAAGACAGATAGGTGCAAAGGGTCCAACAGTGGAGTCCCAGTTAAAATGTGTTAGTGGATTGTCAAAGAATGTACGAGTTGAATATGTAGACTTCGACATCCAGGGTCACCACACCCACAAGACGCACCGAGTCTGTCAGGCACGATCTATAAAATCTCTTCAGCTAGCTAAACAGTCAGTTTGTCCTCAAGATGTCAATGCCTATCCTTATCTTTCTGATTTAAAATCCATTCTTTGTTACGACAACGTCCAGCCTAAAATTGTAATAGGGATTGACAACTGGCATCTGACCTTACCCCTAGCCGTACGTAAAGGTTCCGACGCTCAACCTGCGGCCATTAAAACTCACTTAGGATGGGTTCTATTCGGATTTTGTTCCAGTAGGACAAAACCAGTTGTGTTCGTCAATCATATGCACTTTGATGAACCCGTTGAATTTTTACAAAGCCAATCAATTGAAACTTTGTTAAAGGACCAATACAAGCTTGACTCTATTGGTATTTCTAAAAAGGAGCCACGTAGTGCAGATGACGAGCGCGCTATCCATATCCTGGAGCGTACCGCCAGTCGTCTTCCGTGTGGTAGGTTCGAAGTAGGTTTGCTATGGAAATCAGACAACCCTATTGTACCTAATAGTTACCCGCTCGCATTATCGCGATTTCTTAGCCTAGAAAAGAAAATGATTAGCGACCCAGTGTATGCTGAGCGCTACAAAGCAAATATCCACGACATGATAAATAAGGATTACGCAGAAAAATGTCACACTGCACATCCTATTGATTCAATTTGTTGGTATTTGCCTCATTTTGGTGTGGTAAATCCTAATAAGCCGGCAAAATTGCGCCTCGTTCACGACGCCGCTGCAAAGATAAGAGGGGTTAGTCTAAATTCTCTTTTATTAACAGGGCCGGATTTATTACAATCTCTTTATGATATTTTACTTCGTTTTAGAGAGGGCAAGGTAGCAATGACAGCTGACATCAAGGAAATGTTTCCTAGATTTAAAATTAGGGAACAGGACCGTGATGCGCAAAGATTCTTATGGCGAGACAGTCCTAACGAGTTAATTCAGACCTTTAGGATGTCTTCAATGATTTTTGGAGCTATATGCAGCCCATGCACAGCTTCTTATTTGAAAAATAAAAATGCACTGGAAGTCAAGGATCAATTTCCACAAGCAGTACACGCTATCATTCATGACACCTATATGGATGATTTTATTGGATCTGTGACCTCCAGTGAATGTAGCAGCTCAGTTAGCTGCCGATATAGTACATGTCCATGCTCGTGCGGGTCTTGAAATGCGCGGATGGGTATCGAATGACCCACTAGCACTGAAACTTTTACCAAGAGACCTTATATCGGAAACAGTGGCGGCTCATGTTAATCTCGCGAATTTTCCACCTTCCACACCTTGTGTCAGAGCATTGGGACTATACTGGCATCCATCGACTGACTTATTAAGTTTTAACACTCCGACCAAAAACGGAGAAGAATTTCTGCCTCAACTGCTTACCAAGCGGATAGTACTTTCTTTAATTATGCGTATTTTCGATCCACTGGGTATCCTCGCTCCCGTTGTTATCCGTGGTAGAATTTTATTTCAAAATGCATGGCGAATGAATTTAGATTGGGATACCGAACTCCCTTCATCTGAAACCAAATCCTGGACCAACTGGTTCCAAGATCTCATTTCAACATCACAATTAAAAATTCCACGCTGCTACAATCCGTGCAGAATGGAACCCAGTCAAGCCGAACTGCATGTCTTTGCAGACGCCAGTGCGCAAGCGTACGCAGCTGTAGCGTACTGGCGCTTCCTCTTTTCAAACGGAGACATTCAGCTCGCATTGATTTGTAGCAAGTCACGCGTAACTCCTCTAAAACCATCTAGTATCCCTAGGTTAGAGCTACAAGCTGCACTAATAGCTGCTAGACTAGGTACGTCCATTGTAGATGCAGTTAGATTAAATATTTCTAGACGTATATTTTGGTCCGATTCAATGAACGTTTTGGGTTGGCTTAGGAATGACGCACGCACATATAAGCCTTTCGTTGCTCATCGAGTGGGTGAGATAATAGAACTCACAGAAGTGAAAGAGTGGCGGTGGATCCCAACCGGTCTTAACCCTGCTGATGATGCGACCCGTCTAGGTCGTGGTCCAATCACACCAGAATCTCGTTGGTTTAAGGGGCCTGATTTTTTACTAGCTCCAGAATCTGAATGGCCTATTATCGCACCTGGTACTTCTCATAACACAACCGTACTCGAAACTCAGACCATGAGATCAATTCATGAGGTTGCAACTCATATCATCATTAACCAATCATTCGATCAACCACTCTCAGCGGATTCACGACGTTTCAGTTCGTGGTCTCGCTTAATCAGAGCCACAGCATACGCTCATAAATATCTATCATTGCTGCGACTACATTCACTACGAAAGAAAGGTATCCATGTTAATTTCAGCCATAAAGTTCCCAATCTCATTTTCACGTTTCATTTAGAATCAACACCAACTCCAAACGTTAAACATAATCACGGCCTTCTGCCCACGATGCTAATCTTCGATGATTTACAGTTAGCGACAACGCACGTTCTACGTCAAAGTCAGTTAGATTCTTTTTCTGAGGAGATCAACTCCATTCGAAATCAACTACCCGTATCAAGTCATAGTAGATTGGCTAAATTACCGGCTACGCTTGATAATGAGAAAGTTCTGCGTCTGTCAACTAGAATTGTTGAAGCCGTCGACGTTAACGAAGAGGTGAAAAAGCCAGCCCTTCTCGATGGTAAACATCCTACTGTCCGACTCCTCGTCCTCAACTACCATCAACGGTCGGCCCACGCAAACACCGAATTGGTTGTGAACGAGCTTCGCCAGAGATTTTGGATTTTGAGCCTCAGAAACACTGTAAGAACAGTAGCATTTAACTGTCAATTTTGTAAAATTCGTCGAAGTATCACCTACCAACCGCCCATGGGAAATCTCCCAGCTGCCAGGCTAGCCCATCACTGCAGACCCTTTTCGTTCGTGGGCTTAGATTACTTCGGTCCCACAACCGTGACCGTCGGACGAAGATCTGAAAAACGGTGGCTGGCATTGTATACCTGCTTAACCGTTCGAGCTATCCACCTTGAAATCGTACGCTCACTATCATCCGATGCTGCGATAATGGCTCTTAGAAGATTTATAGCTCGTCGTGGTACTCCAACTGAAATCCACTCCGACAATGGCACGTCTTTCGTTGGCGCTAACAGAGAATTAAAAACGCTTTACGCTCAAGCTGTACCTGACTTTGCTGCTAATGAGATGATAAAATGGAAGTTTATTCCCCCATCGGCTCCTTTCATGGGAGGTTCCTGGGAAAGATTAATCAGGTCAGTCAAGACAGCCTTAAAAGTAACCTTGGGGGCTAATGTACGTACGCCGACAGAGGAAGTATTCTCCACACTTCTCTGCGAAGTCGAAGCTTTGGTGAATTCACGCCCTTTAACGCATATATCATGTGATCCAGAATATCCGGAAGCACTCACTCCATCACACTTCATCTTAGGAAGCTCCTCCGGACGACCTATCCCAGCAGTACTAAATGACAGAGATGACTGCAGCAGATCGGGATGGAAGCGGGCAGTACGCATGGCCGACCGATTTTGGACAAGATGGGTTCTGGAATACCTGCCAACCCTGTCACCCAGGAGGACAACTGGACAGCCTCCTGCAATCACCCTCGGAGACCTAGTGGTAATCGCCGACGGAACGTTGCCGCGAGGGTCCTGGCCCAAGGGACGTATAGTTGCCACCTACCCAGGCAAAGATGGCGTGATACGGGTGGTTGATATAGCCACTCAGGCAGGCGTGCTCCGTCGGCCCGTAAAGAAAGTTGTTCCTTTAGTTTAAAAGGGGGAGCATGTGCTTGACGCACCTTCTTCGTTTTTAGTACTGGTGTGTTTTTTATTATCTATGTTTTTTTATAAGCTTTTTTGTTTTTCACCAGAGTTGACATTACAGAACAATCCCTACCAGCGGCCTTTTCATACAGTCCCAATAATATATATCCCACAATTAATAGTGCATGTTACATATATGAGTTAAATTCAGAATTGCTTAACATACTAATAGTTGGAATGGCTTTAGTTTTTACAGTTCAACAACAATCATAACGCTGTTTATTTACTTTGTTGAGTAGATAAAAGGCATGGCTTCCTGCTCTAAGCGAGTTTGTTTATGTCTGTCGTGTGGGTGCAAACTTATTGTGTAAACATATAAAGAAAATTGGATTTGGATCGGTGGAGAGGTGTGCGAAGAGGCTAATTGGCGACTCAGAATCCTAAAGGTCTCCAAAGCTTGACTCAGGCTAAGAGTAGCCATCCTGTGGGTGTTTTTTAAGATGCATTTTGGAGAGTGTGTGAGGAATTGAGTAGGTAATTCTTTCATCTCCGTTTCTTCATCGGACGACCCGTCGTACGGCGAGTATCCATCCTTACTTTGTTAACACTACTTCGATTCGGACGAAGCGTTTCGCCTCGTCTATTATACCGCGTACATAGAGGGACTTGAACAATTTACCAGCGGCGATATTTCCGTCTGACTACAATTTAATTGTGAATAGGCTCTTATTAAACTAGCGCACTTTACCATCAAATATTGTAAACAATGAAGACAGCCTCCGTGGCGTAGCGGTAGCGAACGCGACCGCTGCGCAACGAGGCGCGGGTTCATTCCCCGCACAGTGCAAATATGGTTACGGTCTCGTGTCTCCCCTGATGTCTCCCCTAGGGGAGACATCAGGATTTTTAAATCCTGTTGTCTCCCCTAGGCGGGGGAGACATCAGAACTTGCTAATAAATTATATTATTTCGGTCTCGTGTCTCCCCTGGCGGCTCGCGTTGGGGAGACATCAGGATTTTTAAATCCTGTTGTCTCCCCTAGGCAGGGGAGACATCAGAACTTGTTAATAAATTACATTATTTCGGTCTCGTGTCTCCCCTCGGGGAGACATCAGGATTTTTAAATCTTCTTGTCTCCCCTAGGCGGGGGACAGATTCGCTTTACGGCAGAAGTACAGTCAACTGGTAGTTGTGAAATTTTTCACACCTCAGACTTTTCAGGAGGCAAAATAACTTAGACTTTTTTCATAAATTCCAACAAAAACATGCATATTTTATTTCTGAAACTTATCTTTAACTATTTATTTCTTTCATAAATAAAAATAAAGTACCAGGACAGCATAAAAGAAACGAGTATACCGACTACCCCACATGAGTATACAAACCACAGAACGTCATCGAGGCAGTTGCCCACCATGTTACCTACACGGTGAGCAACTAAGACAGCATAACTTCATTATCGCCTGAGATGGGCAAAATACCGTAGGGGATTTGAAATACAAGATACTTGAGATACTGTTAAACAAGTTATTTGAGATAAAGATAAATACTTTTTACAAAAGGTATCTTAAGTACTAGATACAAACAAAATACGTACCTATCTTTAAAATCCATTTTCAATATACATATACTTTTTTAATGAAATCTGAGTGTACATACATATTGATTGATGCTGTCCTGGTACTTTATTTTTATATATCGCACCTTCAGAATAGTTGCGACCTCCTTTTTTAATTACCGTGACTAATTGAGTACAATCTGTTATCGTTCAATGTCAAGTTTGTCATTTGTGTTGCTTCTGACTGCATTCTGGATGTTTCTAATATTTATTACAAAATGAGTGTAAAATTTCATTTCGTTCATAGAAAGGGTGGGAATATTTTAATTCATGAAGGGTTCCAGTATACTATACACAAAAAGTATTCTAATAATACCGAAAGATGGGTTTGCTGCAACAAAAAAAAATACAAATGTTCAGGAGCGGTGACCCTAAATGTAAGTAGTTTTATATAAGTGCCAGTCCTCTTTCTCAGACAAAGTTTTAAGACTTGCAATGACTGAAGCCGCCAACCTATCCAGCTGGCAAAATGTTGCCGACATATGCCGCCGGGCTTTGGTGTGTAGAGCGCTTAATATTACGTCTTCAATTCTACACTTAATATATCTATCTATAATAGTTTAGTAATAATCAAACTTGGATCGTTCTTCGCTAGTTTCAAAAATAAATTAAAGTTTCGTAATAGGTATTTAATAAATTATTAATATTTTTAGGTTAGCCACGTTTTGAAATTAACAGAACATAAGTCGAATCTCATGAAATGTTTGCCCAACGAAGCTCGAAATGAGGTTGCGTTAACTTTACAAGAAATAAAAACTAAAGCTGCCGCTACTGTTGAGGAGCCTGTAAAAAAGTATATGAAGATTTGATGGAACCGTTGTATGATCGAGGTCTTAATATGTTGACGCCTATACCCTCTTACCAAAGTACCAAAACTGCAATTTATACTAGACGAAAATCGGAATTAAGTGTTAACAAATTAATCTATAATGATATTAGTGAAGTAGAGATCCCTATAAAATATTAACCGTTAATATTAGGTGACTACAAAACGGAAAGTAAAAGGATTATAGTGTTGTGCTCACAAAAAGGAAAGCTGCTATTAAGGACACTTAAAGAGTATTTTGGAGATGCAACTTTTAAGAGCGTCCCTCGCCCATTTACTCAATTACTAACATTACATGGTGACCTAGGGAGCACCGCTGAAACTACAAATATTATACCCATAGTATATGCTCTGATGAGCGACAAGACCGAGCAGTCGTATTTTATTGTATACGACATCTACTAATAAACTACATCGGAGAATCGTTGGTTTGTGTGCAGTGCTTCCTCTGTTACCGCGGCATAAGGTCTTAGAGGGATATGAATACATTAAAAACCAGTGTAAAGAATTAGATGAAATTAAATTAAAGCCATTTCTAGAATACATGGAAAAGACATGGTTAAAAAATGAACAATTTATAACGGAATGGTGCATTTACGATCAACACCACCGAACCAATAATTTTGCGGAAGGATGGCATTCAAAAATAAATCGGAAAATCAATAAGAATTATGTGACAATTGCAAAGCTGTTTTCGGTGTTAGAAAAAGATATGTCGATGAACAAAGTTGAAATCATTAACTTTGAAGATGGCATACATTCCAGTAAAAGGAGGAAAGTTAATACCGAAAGAGACATGTTTATATTAAACACACAATTACAATTAATTCACGAAGAAATCAGTGTTGGGCATTTTTTGGAAAAGCTGCGTTAATATATTGTATGCCTCGACGTTCTGTGGTTTGTATACTCATGTGGGGTAGTCGGTATACTCGTTTGATTTATGCTGTCCTGGTACTTTATTTTTAATTATGAAAGAAATAAATAGTTAAAGATAAGTTTCAGAAATAAAATATGCATGTTTTTGTTGATTTATGAAAAAAGTCTAAGTTATTTTGCCTCCTGAAAATTCTGAGGTGTGAAAAATTTCACAACTACCAGTTGACTGTACTTCTGCCGTAAAGCGAATCTGTCCCCCGCCTAGGGGAGACAAGAAGATTTAAAAATCCTGATGTCTCCCCGAGGGGAGACACGAGACCGAAATAATATAATTTATTAACAAGTTCTGATGTCTCCCCCGCCTAGGGGAGACAACAGGATTTAAAAATCCTGGTGTCCCCCCAACGCGAGCCGCCAGGGGAGACACGAGACCGAAATAATATAATTTATTAGCAAGTTCTGATGTCTCCCCCGCCTAGGGGAGACAACAGGATTTAAAAATCCTGATGTCTCCCCTAGGGGAGACATCAGGGGAGACACGAGACCGTAACCGCAAATATTTGTCATCATCATCCCAGTGTTAATTCCCAGTCGCATCCGAAGCCGTTTCAGCTTTGGAGTCTGGGGTTCGCTTTACCAGTCCAACTGCTGATATGGCTAAACTTCGACATTTTCCATGAAGCGACTGCCGTCTGACCTCCACAACCCGAAGGCGACATCGAAGCATTGCAGTTAGACAAATTGTAGGACTTTTGAGGGCTCTAACAACCCGTAACGACTGCCACTAGATGTTCGTAGGGCAACCGGGACCAACGGCTTAACGTGCTTTCCGAGGCACGACCAGACCAGTACAAATATTCATATTCATGCATACAAATACTTGCACTGTGCGGGGATCGAACCCGCGCCACCTTGCGCAGCGGCCGCGTCCGCTACCGCTACGCCACGGAGGCTGTCACGGTGCAAATATTTGTATGCATGAATATGAATATTTGCACTGGTCTGGTCGTGCCTCGGAAAGCACGTTAAGCCGTTGGTCCCGGTTGCCAAACGAACATCTAATGGCAGTCGTTACGGGTTGTTGGAGCCCTCAAAAGTGCAACAATTGGTTTAACTGCAATGCTTCGATATCGCCTTCGGGTTGTGGAGGTCAGATGGCAGTCGCATCACGGAAAATATCGAAGTTTAGCCAAAATCAGCAGTTAGACTGGTAAAGCGGATCTCAGACTCCAAAGCTGACAAAGCTTCGGATGCGACTGGGATTAACGTTTGTAAAAAACGAAAAAATCGTACTAGCTCGTAATATTGAAATATTTGTTAATTGTAAACTTAAAACCAAATACGTACGTACGTGAACTAATCAAGTAACTGAAGACTGAGTGCAGTTGCAATTTTTATCCAAAATCAGTAAAGAAAAAAGAGTGTGAGTTATAGTACTGGAAGTATCAAGCTGCACTTCCTCTTATTCTTCTTAGCGTATAGAGGTCCACTGCTGGACAAAGGCCTCCCCCAAGACTTTTATTCTATTGGGGGGCATTGCCATAATCCGGACGCTTGGCAGGTGGAGTGGGGGTCGCTGTAATTTGTTTTTCCACATAAGAAGCGCTGCTGCCCGCTTCCCTGGTGAGAGTTCCCTTAGTCGCCTCTTACGACACCCACGGGAGGATATGGGTTGGTACTATTCTATGCTAAAGTGTATTAAAACCATATTATCTGATATTCCTAAATCCTATCTTAACAATCACGTTAGGAAGTTATGAGAATTTACACCGCCTGCGGTAAGCTGCTATGATACTAGGCGCGCAGAATTATGGAAGAGATTTATCGTGATTTTGACCCACGTATTGCAGTGACACATTTCTAAAGAAGCTGTGCCCCTTATACATCATGCATATTTAATTATGTATATACCTTTTCCGTTATACTTACACGTATACAATAATGAAAAAGTAAAATTACATTTATTAAAAGACATAGATCACAATGAATATGACGGAGAAGACCACCAGGAAGGCGGGCCCAAAGGTTTCGGATAGTTGAGTTGTCTTCTCATCCGCATGAGCATCCATCGTGGGAGGTATTTTGAGAAAACGTTGTGCAATAACTATAGTGTGATGTTCGATTCTTATTATATTAACTGTACAGACACTTAGATCACTTTAATATTAAGGGATTACAATGATGATCTCAGATTAAAACAGATAAGAGCCACTGGGTTTGGGCATGACCAACACACACTCGATCGAAGCTTGAGCAAGGACTGCCCGCGCTAACGGTCGATCTCAAAAAATAGTAGAGTAATTTACGGACAATTGATACTGACACAAAACAGATCATAATATTCAAAATGAACCAGTCACGCGTCGTTAAATATATAAAAAGTCCTAGTTTCTATAGTAATAAAAATCTTAATAAGAACAATCGTAAAAGCTGACTTACTGTAGATTAATCCATACTAATATTATAAATGCGAAAGTAACTCTGTCTGTCTGTCTGTCTGTTACGCTTTCCCGCTTAAACCTCTCAACCGATTTTGATGAAATTTGGCACAGACAATCTTTAGACCCTGAGAAAGAACATAGGCTACTTTTTATCCCGGAAAAATTTGATGTTCCCGAGGGAAATCTAAAAAGCGCGATATAACCGAACTCCACGCGGGCGGAGCCGCGGGCGGAAAGCTAGTACATAATATAAATCTATAAAGTTACGATCTAAAATTAATGTAGGGACTACCCGAAATAGGTTCATTTAAACTTCCTACAATAGCGTCCATAGAAAATCTAGTAATTCTGGGTTCCTAAAATAGTTAATATAGTTAATAAAGTCCTTGATCAAATTTAGACCGAATTAATTATATTCCAACATCAGTAATATTATTGGTATTACTATCTATGTAGGTATGTATATGTAAGTAGTACCTATACATAAATGTTATAACTAATATTATCTATAAGTCAACTAGATATAAATAGCATCATCATAAATCATGATTCTGTAAAGGTTCTCCGAAATCTACGAAAAATGTGTCTCTCAAAAACGTAAATAATGCAATGAATGTTGTTGAACTGTTAAAATGAAACCCATTGCTACTGATAGAGTGTTTTGCAATTATCCAGCTAATATAAGAAATTATCAGGAAAATATGCCTCACTGCAGCATCTAAAACGGCCCAGTGCGTTGGTGCTTGGTTGGCGCTAGGAACATCCTATTCGGTTCCCGTATTTACGTAACCGTATGAAAGTCTAAATCAAAGGTGCATCAACCCATCATCAACCTTTTTATCGTCCCACTGCTGGTTACAAGTCTCCTCTCATACACAGAAGGATTGAGCGTAATCACCAGGCTTACTGAAAGCAGGTTGGCGATTTCAGACTTAAAGTACGGGTTTCCTCAAGATGATTTCCTTCACCCTTTTAATCAGTTTTTTCTGTCCTTCACTTTTTTCTCAAGTATGAGTGTACCGGTTCGATTCCAGGTCAGGCAAGTGCCAAAGTAGCTTTTCTAAGTTATGTACTTTCTAAGTATATCTTGGACAGCAACCCATAGTAGGCAAAAAATATCAATTAACAAACCCTGTTAATTTGTTAATTTATTGGGACCCATTTATTATGCCCAGGATCTGGAATAAGAGTCTAGGACCAAAAATAAATGCCTAAGAATTCAAACAACCGTTAGTTAATTAGTTGGCAGTGAGCGGTCAAATAAAAAAAAAAAACAATTGAAAGCATACTCAATTTTCTGCTGTAATTAGAACGAGACCCAACAAAGAAAAGCTTTTAAAGCGAAATAAATAAGTATTTTTACGATATCCCAGATTTTTTTAGATTTAAAATTCGGGGAATTGAAGCTTCGATTTATTTGTGAACTGTACTTATTGTACCTTTTTTATGTTTTGATAGGAAATCATCATATGGCCCCTCGTGCTCTCACATTGAACATATCGTCTGCAAAGGTCGACGAGTTTTCAGAGGAGAAACAGAAATGCTGCCAAAGATAAGATGCAAAGTAGTGACGAATCTCAACCCAATTAATGATGATTATAAACGGTGGATCTACATTAGGCCAAATTAGGACGTATGGTTGGTCGCTTTACTTTACATTATTCGGGAAATAATGTCATAAACCGAATCATCACCCTATTTACACATCATCATCATCTCAGCGTTATTCCCAGACGCATCCGTAGCTTTTCAGCTTTAGAATCTGGGGTCCACTTTACCAGTCTAACTGCTAATTTTGGCTAAACTTCGATATTTTCCGTGAAGCGACTGCCGTCTGACCTCCACAACCCGAAGGCGATATCTAAGCATTGCAGTTAGACCAATGGTTAGACTTTTGAGGGCTCCAACAACCCGTAACGACTGCCACTAGATGTTCGTATGGCAACCGGGACCAACGGCTTAACGTGCTTTCTGAGGCACGACCAGACCAGTGCAAATACTCATATTCATGCATACAAATATTTGCACTGTGCGGGGATCGAACCCGCGCCTCCTTGCGCAACGGCCGCTTTCGCTACCGCTACGCTACGGAGGCTGTCTAAAAACAATACCTACTAATATTATAAAACCACCCTATTTACCGGTGAAAATCGCAGGCAACTAACTTTTCCATTAAAACTATCATGATCCGTTGACTCTTAGTTACTTGCTACATATAAAATGACAAAATTTGAAATCTACTCTGCTATGGAACTTGCGATTGGCAAGACACGATTGTAAAGACAGTAAATTTTTGCAGAGCTATAGTATATTGTTATAATGGCGCGTGTGAATCGAATCATCGGGACGCTACGCACGAAAGCGCCGACTGACGTATAATAACCGCTAGACTATCATATCATGCCATATAAAGTAATAGTTGTATTTATGAAATGTAGTCAGTTACAAACGAGTTTGAGAATCTGTGTGGACACAAGTATCGAAATTACTTATTAGAAGAAGGTCTTTACTCCTTATTTTTTAATTACTTACTACACATGTGTCAATCTATTGCAGTATGAGCATGTGTGTGAATGCTACTCCACTTTTGGTCGTTACAGTACAAGGTATCCTTAGCAAAACTAAATAAATAAATAAGTCGTGACCACAAACAACAAAGACAATGTATATCTAGCCAGGGGTCCTAACGTACCGCCAAAGTACGGGCACCCTACCGAGATATACGATTCAGCAGTTATTATTTATACTAGTTCAGGGAGAACGGGACCAGTTTATAGTACTGTGTATTGTGCCCGAGTGTGAAATATTAGCACTTTGGTGTACTTATTGTATACTACGGTAGGTACTGGTTTGTATACCATAATGGCTGGACTGACCGAAAACGACTGTTCGTTCAATGTTCAACATTTTTATGAGGGGAATTTTTGGTCCTATATCTACAAGAAAACTCAAATTTTTCACTTGATTTCTAATCTAGTAAGAAAAAACCGGCCAAGTGCATTTCAGACTCACGCACAAATAGTTCCGTACCATTGATTTAAGAAATTAAAGGATTTAAGTTATTTGTATGAAAGATTACGCGGTAATAAGCGGTTTACGATTTACGAGCTATTAAAAAAAACTACTTACTAGATCTCGTTCAAAACAATTTTCGTTGGTAGTTTTTATAGTAATGTATGTACATCATATGCTTTTTTTTAGACTTTCATTTTCTTATTTTACAAGTAAGAGGGGGGTGACCAACTTTTTTTCTACTTTGGAAGCGTCTGTCACGCAAACTATTCGGTTTAGAAAAAAAATATTTTAGAAACCTCGATATTATTTTTGAAGACCTATCCATAGATACCCCACACGTATGTGTTTGATAAAAAAAAATTGAGTTTCAGTTCTAAGTATGGGGAGCCCAGAATATTTATAACATTTTTTTTTCATTTTTGCATTAAAATCTTAATGCGGTTCACAGAATACATCTACCTATCAAGTTTAACAGTATAGCTCTTATGGTTTCGGATAAAAATGGCTGTGACATACGGACGGACAGACAGACATGACGAATCTATAAGGGTTCTGTTTTTTGCCATTTGGCTACGGAACCCTAAAAAAGGTTGGTATTTAAAATAAAGCCTGTGTTTTAAGAATACACGATTAAATTCGATAGCTAAACTCTGCAGGTACGACGGGGAATTACATACCAACCTCATTGCTTCTTCAGTCAGAGCGGGAGAGGCCACTTGATGATTTCCATGCCTACAAAAAACAATATCCTTTGTTTTTTTTAACAGGGTTTTATGTTAAACATCGCATTATTTTTAAATAAAAACAAAACATTGTTTAGGCCACTCAGCAGGCTTTCCACAGTAGAGATGAGAAATGCGTAGCAGCACCAGACCCCC
Organism: Sesamia nonagrioides; assembly: GCA_017933935.1. NCBI lineage: Eukaryota > Metazoa > Arthropoda > Insecta > Lepidoptera > Noctuidae > Sesamia > Sesamia nonagrioides. The sequence goes on from JADWQK010001973.1 coordinate 22,638, forward strand.
TGCTGTCTAATGGGAACCGTTCTGGGCTATGATTGTGGAGATTAGCAAGAAAATTGTTATTACTTGATAGCTTTTTCACATGCTATGCTTTTATACAAAATTAATGGGTTATGAAAATGTAGTTTTTGGTACAAATTCTAAAGGTTTTTGCAAATTATTAAGAGTTATGTAGTGTGCATATATTTGTGGTTTTTTAATTATTTGTTTAGACGACTAACTAGTTATCATAAGAGGTAATAAGTTAAATGACTAACTTACTATACATACAAAAATAAAGGACAGAGGAGTTCAAGTATTCGTTAGCATCGCAGTCATCCGGAAACATGCCCAAAGACCTGCCAGGTTTGCCACGTTTAATGGCAATACTATTAATTTGACCAAAAACTTTCCAGCCCTCTATGGGGTAATAGTATGTATTAGCAAAAGATGACCAAAGAACGTCAATCAAAGAGATGTCAACACATCGTGACGGGGTCCACGAAGACCGATGCGTCCTGGGTCAGGGTTGCGGGTTGGTTAAACAAGAAACCGTGGCCCTGGCCGTCGCACAGGCAAGTGAAGAAACACAGGTGGGTTTTAGTCAATAAAAGTCTGACACGCGCTTTCGCTCCGCCCAGAGCGGGAGATGTGCTCTGGGCGGAGCGAAAGCGCGAAAGAGATTTTTGTATTTATCGACAGTGAACCCTGCCGCAAACTTAAAGTAAACGGAATGTGGCCAAAGTGGACCATGTTCTTCCACCGATCACTTCCTTTCGAACTGGCAAGCTAGCGAGTAATGGCCACGATCTTTTAAAAGTCACAAATATGTAAGTATTTAAAGTAACCCTCAGGGATTTAGGCCAACTAAGTATAGACCATAGGCCAGGTTACTCCTGCCGGCAGCCGATGTTATAGCCTACCATCTACACAAAAACTTGTATCTGTACTGTATCTACCGCCTGATTACAGACAGAAGGATGTGTGTCAGTGGGCACGCCACAATAGCGGCGGTAAGTCCCCTCTTTGAGGAGTGGCTAGAGAGGCGCCACGGCGCCCTCACCTTCCGCCTGACGCAGGTCCTCACCGGACACGGTTGTTTCGGGAGGTTTCTGTTCCGTATAAGGCGGGAGGAAACGCCAGGGTGTCACCATTGTGTGGATCGCCCTGAGGACACGGTGGGGCATACGGTGGAGGTCTGCCCGGCTTGGGTAGAGCACCGCCGTGTCCTCGTAGCGGCGATCGGCGGCGATCTCTCGCGTCCGACCCTGGTCCAGGCCATGGTCCGGAGCGAGAGTGCATGGCAGGCCGTCACCTCCTTCTGCGAAGCAGTAATGCTGGCAAAGGAGGAGGTGGAGCGCGTGAGGCAACGGGAATCCCAGCGCCCTCACGCCACTAGCCGCCGCAGGAGACGCCCTGGTCGGGAGATGACACCAAACTCCCAGCAGTGGGCAGCTCGCCGCTCGGTAAGGACCAGGCCCGAGTCGACGGCGCGTCGTGTTTCACGCGCGCCTCAAAGAGATGTCAGCACATCGTGACGGGGTCCACGAAGACCGATGCCTCCTGGGTCAGGGTTACGGGTTGGTTAAAGAAACCGTGGCCCTGGCCGTTGCACAGGCAAGTAACACGGTGGCTTTAGTAAAAAAAAAAAAAAAAAAAAAAAAAAAAAGGATGTGTGTCAGGCAGAATTTTTTACAGTATGTTTCTATTGCCGCTATAACAGACAATAATAAAGTTAGAAGATGAGGAAGGAGGAATGAACAAGAAATGTGTTCTTAGCCTTGCATTAATCCTCCGTGTGCAAGTCCGACGATTAAATCCGAAAGTAATTTATAAATCATAGTTTGACCATGGCACAAAGGCCGCAGTTCGTCGAGTGTCCATTAGTGAAACAAGTGCAGTGAGAGGTCGCATTGTAATGGACTTCTCATGTGAAAATGTAGCCCGTAATTAACAATAAGAAAAATGGGGTTATAGGGTTTTATTATACAACTTTTTTTTATGTATATGCGAAACCCGAAGCACGGGGTATTTTTAAGTAAAAAAAACTAAGTGCAAAATTTCAAAAAGATATCATGAGAAATCACAAAGTTATGAGCTGGTTATGTTATCTGGATGTCCCAACAAAAATATGGTCAACGCGCCACTCGCCCGATCGCGCCTAAAGCGGCGCGGCGCGGCCCTAGGCCACTAAGATCCGCTGTGAATTGCGTTGAGCGCTCGGTAACCATACTGCAACAGTTTCTAAATGTTTTTTTTGTTCTTCAATCTTTTTATTATCCCACTGCTGGGCACAGATCTCCTTTCATACAGAGAAGGATTGAGCTTAATCACCACGCTTGCTCAATGCGGGTTGGCGATTTTTACAATATATTTGGGAAAAAATATAACATGGTGTAAAAATGATTGGAATCGATTCGGTTCGTTCGTTTGTTCGATTCTGAACAAACTATATTCAGGTTTTTAAGTTCTTTGTATTTGTGTATAAATCGAATATGGAGATATAGACCCCTCGTGCGCTGTAGGTACCTTTTAAAAAATAAGATGGCGCCATTTTATAAACTTTTGCATTCCCTAAAAGAGCCTTAAAATAATATAACAGACACGCTGACAGATCTTCTTTACGGGAACAGAATGATGAATAAACTGAGTCCTCTGAGGCGTCGACGTCGTCGTCGACGGTTATCGGTGGATAAAGTTACCTTTATTATCGACGTATAGATATCGCTAGTGTGGATGATCGTAGTTCTTCAGGTTCATATGCAAACTCAGTAACTTCTTCTACCAGAAAATACACAAACAAAAATGACTGAAAAAAGGCATTCACCATCATCATCAACCATTTTTTTATCGTCCCGCTGCTTGGCACATGTCTCCTCTCCTGAGAAGGACTGAGCGTAATCACCACGCTTGCTCAATGCGTGTTGGCGATTTCAGACTTAAAAGACAAGGTTTCCTCAAGATGTTTTCTTTCACCTTCAGTCATTCGTGTTCAAGATATACTTAGAAAGTACATAAAACATTAGAAAAGTTGCATTGGTACTTGCTTGACCTGGAATCGAACCCGCGATACTTGAGAGGCTGTTGTTTTAACCGCTAGGCCACCACAACTTAAAAAAGACATTAGGTAATTATAAAACCGATCAAGTGCCAATGGATTGTGTTCTATTTAAGTGTTTCTTTTTATATTGGCAACAGAATTACAATTATCTAGCTATCAGTTTATGAGACACAGCCTCGTGGCAGATAAACAAATGGCATACTGACAGTGGTTCTGATTTCATTGTTCACGAACTAAATTAAATTCAAGTTCAGTTGATATTTTGCTTTCTATTTAATTAAGAAAAGGACAGAAAATAAAATGTTAGTTTAGACCTGTCAAATTAGTCCGCGCATGACGTAAATTGACGTAAGACTGACCAAAATATATTGACGTATATTTTGGTCGTTATGTTTATAATCGCGTCAAAACTGTCTTTTAGATGGAGTATCTTACGGAGTTTTGACGGGAAAGCTGAGTGTCACGCGCATTTTTCATTGGACTTTTAAAATTATTTCAGACAGCCTCCGTGGCGTAGCCGTAGCGGACGCGACCGCTGCGCAAGGCGGCGCGATTTGTATGCATGAATATGAATATTTGTACTGGTCTGGTCGTGCCTCGGAAAACACGTTAAGCCGTTGGTCCCGGTTGCCCTACGAACATCTAGTGGCAGTCGTTACGGTTTGTTGGAGCCCTCAAAAGTCCAACAATTGGTCTAACTGCAAAGCTTCGATGTCGCCTTCAGGTTGTGGAGGTCAGACGGCAGTCGCTTCATGGAAAATGTCGAAGTTTAGCCACATCAGCAGTTGGACTGGTAAAGCGAACCCCAGACTCCAAAGCTGAAAAGGCTTCGGATGCGACTGGGATTAACGCTGGGATGATAATGATGATGACTTTTAAAATTATTTCTGGTGTCGTTTACTAAATAAAAGTGCGTGACTTATGTAGTAAAAAGTGCATTCAGTAAATAATTCATAAAGAACATTGGAATATCGCAGCATAGTGGCCACATCCTGACTTTGCATCAAACCTTTCTCATAGACGGTTCACCCGGCCGTCTTTTTCAACTGTCATTGGCGATATCTGCCATTATTGTGAAATAAAATTTTCAAAGAATTCCTATAATTCTTCCACAATTCTGCCAATAACACGTGTAGTGTTATTGGCAAAATTGTGGTATATATTCCACAGAGGCCATAGATCAAGAGTTGAAATTGAAGGAGTATCTTAATTTGACAGGATTAAACTAAAATGTTGTCTTCTATCCTTTTCTTAACGAAATGGAAAGACAAAGATGCAAACAACTTAAAATTAGTTTAGTTTGTTAACAAAAGAATCGGTGAGAATCGTTAGATTTATAATCGCGACTAAACTGTCTATGGATTATCTTAATTTGACAGGATTAAACTAAAATGTTATCTTCTATCCTTTTCTTAACGAAATGGAAAGACAAAGATGCAAACAACTTAAAATTAGTTTAGTTTGTTAACAAAAGAATCGGTGAGAATCGTTATATTTATAATCGCGTCTAAACTGTCTATGGAGTATCTTAATTTGACAGGATTAAACTAAAATGTTATCTTCTATCCTTTTTGTAATGAAACAGAAAGAAGAAGATGCACATAACTTAAAATTAGTTTAGTTTGTTAACAAAAGAATCGGCGAGAATCGTCATATTTATAATCGCGTCTAAACTGTCTATGGAGTATCTTAATTTGACAGGATTAAACTAAAATGTTACCTTCTATCCTTTTCTGAATAAAATAAATAGAAAGAGGAAGATGCACATAACTTAAAATTTGCTTAGTGTGTGAACAAAAGAATCGGTGAGAATCGTTATATTTATAATCGCGTCTAAACTGTCTATGGAGTATCTTAATTTGACAGGATTAAACTAAAATGTTGTCTTCTATCCTTTTCTTAACGAAATGGAAAGACAAAGATGCAAACAACTTAAAATTAGTTTAGTTTGTTAACAAAAGAATCAGCGAGAATCGTCATATTTATAATCGCGTCTAAACTGTCTATGGAGTATCTTAATTAGACAGGATTAAACTAAAATGTTACCTTCTATCCTTTTCTGAATAAAATAAATAGAAAGAGGAAGATGCACATAACTTAAAATTTCCTTAGTGTGTGAACAAAAGAATCGGTGAGAATCGTTATATTTATAATCGCGTGTAAACTGTCTATGGAGTATCTTAATTTGACAGGATTAAACTAAAATGTTGTCTTCTATCCTTTTCTTAACGAAATGGAAAGACAAAGATGCAAACAACTTAAAATTAGTTTAGTTTGTTAACAAAAGAATCGGTGAGAATCGTTATATTTATAATCGCGTCTAAACTGTCTATGGAGTATCTTAATTTGACAGGATTAAACTGAAATGTTATCTTCTGTCCTTTTCTTAACGAAATGGAAAGACAAAGATGCAAACAACTTAAAATTAGTTTAGTTTGTTAACAAAAGAATCGGTGAGAATCGTTATATTTATAATCGCGTCTAAACTGTCTATGGAGTATCTTAATTTGACAGAATTAAACTAAAATGTTACCTTCTATCCTTTTCTGAATAAAATAAATAGAAAGAAGAAGATGCACATAACTTAAAATTAGTTTAGTTTGTTAACAAAAGAATTGGTGAGAATCGTTATATTTATAATCGCGTCTAAACTGTCTATGGAGTATCTTAATTTGACAGAATTAAACTGAAATGTTGTCTTCTATCCTTTTCTTAACGAAATGGAAAGACAAAGATGCAAACAACTTAAAATTAGTTTAGTTTGTTAACAAAAGAATCGGTGAGAATCGTTATATTTATAATCGCGTCTAAACTGTCTATGGAGTATCTTAATTTGACAGAATTAAACTAAAATGTTACCTTCTATCCTTTTCTGAATAAAATAAATAGAAAGAGGAAGATGCACATAACTTAAAATTTGCTTAGTGTGTGAACAAAAGAATCGGTGAGAATCGTTATATTTATAATCGCGTCTAAACTGTCTATGGAGTATCTTAATTTGACAGGATTAAACTAAAATGTTACCTTCTATCCTTTTCTGAATAAAATAAATAGAAAGAGGAAGATGCACATAACTTAAAATTTGCTTAGTGTGTGAACAAAAGAATCGGTGAGAATCGTTATATTTATAATCGCGTCTAAACTGTCTATGGAGTATCTTAATTTGACAGGATTAAACTAAAATGTTACCTTCTATCCTTTTCTGAATAAAATAAATAGAAAGAGGAAGATGCACATAACTTAAAATTTGCTTAGTGTGTGAACAAAAGAATCGGTGAGAATCGTTATATTTATAATCGCGTCTAAACTGTCTATGGAGTATCTTAATTTGACAGGATTAAACTAAAATGTTGTCTTCTATCCTTTTCTTAACGAAATGGAAAGACAAAGATGCAAACAACTTAAAATTAGTTTAGTTTGTTAACAAAAGAATCAGCGAGAATCGTCATATTTATAATCGCGTCTAAACTGTCTATGGAGTATCTTAATTAGATAGGATTAAACTAAAATGTTACCTTCTATCCTTTTCTGAATAAAATAAATAGAAAGAGGAAGATGCACATAACTTAAAATTTCCTTAGTGTGTGAACAAAAGAATCGGTGAGAATCGTTATATTTATAATCGCGTGTAAACTGTCTATGGAGTATCTTAATTTGACAGGATTAAACTAAAATGTTGTCTTCTATCCTTTTCTTAACGAAATGGAAAGACAAAGATGCAAACAACTTAAAATTAGTTTAGTTTGTTAACAAAAGAATCGGTGAGAATCGTCATATTTATAATCGCGTCTAAACAGTCTATGGAGTATCTTAATTAGACAGGATTAAACTAAAATGTTACCTTCTATCCTTTTCTGAATAAAATAAATAGAAAGAGGAAGATGCACATAACTTAAAATTAGTTTAGTTTGTTAACAAAAGAATCAGTGAGAATCGTTATATTTATAATCGCGTCTAAACTGTCGATGGAGTATCTTAATTTGACAGAATTAAACTAAAATGTTACCTTCTGTCCTTTTCTTAACGAAATGGAAAGACAAAGATGCAAACAACTTAAAATTAGTTTAGTTTGTTAACAAAAGAATCGGTGAGAATCGTTATATTTATAATCGCGTCTAAACTGTCTATGGAGTATCTTAATTTGACAGGATTAAACTGAAATGTTATCTTCTGTCCTTTTCTTAACGAAATGGAAAGACAAAGATGCAAACAACTTAAAATTAGTTTAGTTTGTTAACAAAAGAATCGGTGAGAATCGTTATATTTATAATCGCGTCTAAACTGTCTATGGAGTATCTTAATTTGACAGAATTAAACTAAAATGTTACCTTCTATCCTTTTCTGAATAAAATAAATAGAAAGAAGAAGATGCACATAACTTAAAATTAGTTTAGTTTGTTAACAAAAGAATCGGTGAGAATCGTTATATTTATAATCGCGTCTAAACTGTCTATGGAGTATCTTAATTTGACAGAATTAAACTAAAATGTTACCTTCTATCCTTTTCTGAATAAAATAAATAGAAAAAAGAAGATGCACATAACTTAAAATTAGTTTAGTTTGTTAACAAAAGAATCGGTCAGAATCGTTATATTTATAATCGCGTCTAAACTGTCTATGGAGTATCTTAATTTGACAGAATTAAACTAAAATGTTACCTTCTGTCCTTTTCTTAACGAAATGGAAAGACAAAGATGCAAACAACTTAAAATTAGTTTAGTTGGTTAACAAAAGAATCGGTGAGAATCGTTATATTTATAATCGCGTCTAAACTGTCTATGGAGTATCTTAATTTGACAGAATTAAACTAAAATGTTACCTTCTATCCTTTTCTGAATAAAATAAATAGAAAGAAGAAGATGCACATAACTTAAAATTAGTTTAGTTTGTTAACAAAAGAATCGGTGAGAATCGTTATATTTATAATCGCGTCTAAACTGTCTATGGAGTATCTTAATTTGACAGAATTAAACTAAAATGTTACCTTCTATCCTTTTCTGAATAAAATAAATAGAAAGAAGAAGATGCACATAACTTAAAATTAGTTTAGTTTGTTAACAAAAGAATCAGTGAGAATCGTTATATTTATAATCGCGTCTAAACTGTCGATGGAGTATCTTAATTTGACAGAATTAAACTAAAATGTTACCTTCTGTCCTTTTCTTAACGAAATGGAAAGACAAAGATGCAAACAACTTAAAATTAGTTTAGTTGGTTAACAAAAGAATCGGTGAGAATCGTTATATTTATAATCGCGTCTAAACTGTCTATGGAGTATCTTAATTTGACAGAATTAAACTAAAATGTTACCTTCTATCCTTTTCTGAATAAAATAAATAGAAAGAAGAAGATGCACATAACTTAAAATTAGTTTAGTTTGTTAACAAAAGAATTGGTGAGAATCGTTATATTTATAATCGCGTCTAAACTGTCTATGGAGTATCTTAATTTGACAGAATTAAACTGAAATGTTGTCTTCTATCCTTTTCTTAACGAAATGGAAAGACAAAGATGCAAACAACTTAAAATTAGTTTAGTTTGTTAACAAAAGAATCGGTGAGTATCGTTATATTTATAATCGCGTCTAAACTGTCTATGGAGTATCTTAATTTGACAGGATTAAACTAAAATGTTGTCTTCTATCCTTTTCTTAACGAAATGGAAAGACAAAGATGCAAACAACTTAAAATTAGTTTAGTTTGTTAACAAAAGAATCGGTGAGAATCGTTATATTTATAATCGCGTCTAAACTGTCTATGGAGTATCTTAATTTGACAGGATTAAACTAAAATGTTGTCTTCTATCCTTTTCATAACGAAATGGAAAGACAAAGATGTATATAACTTCAAATTAGTTTAGTTTGTTAACAAAAGAATCGACGCCAGTGTCTTTGTAACAGTCTCGTTTTAACCCTTACCTCCTTATTAATAAAGGCTACTTAAAGTTAAATAGTGATTAGAGATTCTTTAAGCATACATTTTTGACCTTTTAACGTCATTTAACTTTAAATCATCCTTTATGAATAAACATCACAGTGTTTAAGCATAAACGATGTTCATAAACGATTATTAAAGTTCATCATCATCATTTTTCCTCTCATATAGAGAAGGATTGAGCGTAATCACCACGCTTGCTCAATGCGGGTTGGCGATTTCACACTTATAAAGTCCAGGTTTCCTCAAGATGTTTTCCTTCAACTTCAGTCATTGGTGTCCAAGATATAATTAGAAAGTACAATATATAACTTAGAAAAGTTACATTGGTACTTGCCTGACCTGGAATCGAACCCGCGAACTCATACTTGAGAGGCTGGTGTTTTAACCACTAGGCCACCACGACATAACATACATTCGACATATATTATTAAAGTTAAGTGACGTTAAAAGCTCAAAATGTATGGTTAAAGAATCCCCAATCACTAGTTAACTTTAAGCAACCTTTATGAATAAGGGGCTTGGGTATAGAATCGAAAAACTGAACACTTTTTCTACCAAACCTACAAAAGAAACCCCTAATCTAACTTTAACACACTAACTTTAATAAAACAAATAAAAACAAAAAGATTACTTTTTTTCTGTTTAGCTTAAAGGCACGAATAATCTGTGTATATATACATAATGAGTCCCGTGGTACCTACACCAGACTAATGTATCCAGCTCTCAAGGGAAATCTTAACTATAATAAACAAAAAGGTTTGTTATTAAGGTCCAATTTAGCACAAATGCTGTTATTATTGGGCTAGAGATACGGAGTTGGATACTGTTCTAAAATGATTGGAGGAAAATATATGGTTAACAGTAAAAGCGCGGAACATCCTGACACCCTATTAAAAGCGCGGATGGGTCAATTTTGGCCATATTTTATTTTGCTACGGTATTGTGAAGATTTGTTTATAAACAAAACTCGTAATTATAATAAAATGTTTTTATTATAGATTGCACATATTTTTGGTGTATTTTGGCTTAAAATAGAATAATAATAAATTAAAATTACAAATAATTCCGGCATTTCTTCTTTATGTTATAGAGGAGGACCGTGCCCCAGCAGTGGGGATGTAAATGGGCTTATGATAACAAATAAATTCAAGTAAAAAATTATAAAAAAGGCAGTGCAATTACTCTTCCGAACTATCATTGTCTATACAATATATAAAAAAAACCCTGTCCGATCCGTGAAGGTATTGTTAGGAATCGACAACTGATTCTACTAATGCCGACAAAGCCGGACTAAAGTTAAAAAAAAACCCTTAAAAAATAAATATTATTTTGCAAAACGAGGTAACTTAATACATGTGCGGTAGGACACCCTTTCCGCGGGCGACGGGGGGCAGGGCACGCGACGCGTGGTCGGATCGCATAAGCATACCGTCAAAATGGTGTTATCACTTTTTTAAAAATTACCAAATGTCGGAGAAGTTGGAATGAATTCGCGGGAAAAAAAGATTATTTTAAAATTCATTACTATTGTTACTATGATGATAACGTAAAATTTTATATAATATTTGGTCGTGTGTTTACCTAATCTTTATTATCCTTACGGGTCGGACAGGGTTTTCTTTACATATTGTATATTTTACAGTAAAAAAAAATCCTTGTGGATACTCTCCAACGGGGGAGGATGGAGGGTCATGTCGGACTCCAAGCGAGAAACACCACACTCTTTTTTCTACTATCATGCGCCGGAGACATGGGAGGTACGTTTAAATTTTCTGGACCCCTGATTGGTATGCCTCCTATCTGTATTACAGATAAAGCTTTGTGTCAGAGTTTCTTTGTGATTTTATTTATTAGTTTTACCACGGTATTTGATAGCCTAAATCTTGAGCAAGGCTTTATAATTATAGGACTAGAACTTTTAGCCGAACAGAAGCTAATTTTTCATTTGTATATAACAAACACGTAATCTAGATTGTTTAAAGATAATTTGCAATTATTGGACGTGAATCAAATGAGCAACTTTCATCCAAATGACATTTCCATCCACGACATATGGGCCTTGATGCCTAAAATAAATGGATAAATAAAATTAAAGTAAAAAATATGCCATATCTTTACGGTAATACTACTTCTCATTTTGCTTCTTTTTTTTTATAAATTATAATCTATCGCTTGACCGCAATCGCGCCTGATGGCAAGCAGTGACGCAATCGTTTATGGTAAAGCGCACTAGTTTATTAAGAGCCTATTCACTCTAGCCTTCCTAGCTTTACACTCAAAATCACAGTGGTCTTAATTGTAATAACTATAAGGTTACATTTAGGTTGCTGTTGTCAGACGTAGAATAACTGTGGAAGGACTACACTGACTTTATTTCAAAATTGCGGTGGGCGCTGCAGGCGCGTGATTTACCAAATAATGTATGTATAAAGCCTACACAACAGAAAATAATCTATAACTTGCGTCAAACAGACTAAAATTATAAGTTGTATACTTATAATTTTAGTCTGTTTGAAGTTTTGAACATTGTACAGCAATCCACTTATCTATATTTCCAGATAAAGCCAAACAAAATGAGTTCAATTAACCAAACTTTAGCCTTCGCTTGCCAACCCCTAGTTTATTTGTCAGAGTTACATTTTCAAAAGTTTAACTAAATATATTTTAACGTAACTGTCGCAGTCTGGACGTAAAGTACTGTTTTATGCCACTTTGTCCTTATATTCTATTATGGACGGGTCCCAACGCATTTAAAACTGAGTTTATGGAGTAAGGACTTTAGTGCAGTTTTGAATTTAATGTAAATAAAACTTGAATTGTCTCTGGTATCGTAACTGCAGGAGTGCATTCTAGACTTAAAGTTTTGATTGGCATTTTTTGAAGACTGTTTATATTAAGAGAATAATTGAACTAGTTAAATCGGTGGTAGGCCATAATATCGGCCGCCGGCAGAAGTTACCACCCATCAGACAAAGTTTTGCCGCTAAGCGATTCGTCGTGTTCCGGCATGATGTCTGTTGAAGCTGTACGGAGAACGGGTCTGGGCAATGACGGGTGTGTTGCGATGTGTGGCGGGTACGATGCGCCAAATGTTGTTGTGTCGGGAGTTTGGTCGTGGAAAGTCTCCAGATCAATCTCCCTCTGGCGCAGCATCGTTGGTCGTGTTGGTCTTGGGTTTAACATTGCATCACCTCGCTCAACTGCCATCTTCCTTCCTATTCACTAAGTTTTTTTAAGTGAATAGGCTTAATTAACTAGCGCACTTTACCATCAACGATTGCATTACTGCTTACCATCAGACGGGATTGCAGTCAAGCACTAGTTTATAATGACTAAAAAAAATAGTTTGTGTTTTTCTTTCGGCGCGCGGCGTGCAAAATTAGAGAAATTAATTATGAAACAAATTATTACACAACCGATTGGGACACTGTGACAGTTTTTTTTTTTTTTTTTTTAATATTATAAACCAGCGCTTGACCGCAATCCTGCCTGATGGTAAGCAGTGACGCAATCGTTGATGGTAAAGCGCACTAATTTATTAAGAGCCTATTCACTCTAGCCTTGAAGACACTCAAATTGTAGTCCGACGGAAACACCGCCGCGGGCAAATTGTTCCAGTCCCTCGATGTACGCGGTATAAAGGAGGAGGCGAAACGCTTCGTCCGGATCGTAGTGGTGTTAATAACGTAAGGGTGGAAACCAGCCGTACGACGGGTCGTCCGCTGGTGGAACGGAGATGGGGGAATTAAATCATGCAATTCCCTCGCACACTCCCCGAAATGCAGCCTATAGAACACCGAAAGGCTGGCTACTCTACGCCTGTGCTCTAGGCTTTGGAGACCAACTCGAGTTAGATCAGGGTCACCAATCAGCCTCTTTGCACGTCTCTCCACTGAATCCAAAGTGGCCAGGTGACACTTGGCAGCACCAGCCCAAATGTGGCTGCAGTACTCCACACACGAACGGACTTGTGCTTTGTACAACATTAGAAGCTGCACAGGTGTGAAGTACTGCCGGACCTTTGCGATAACGCCAAGTTTTCTGGCAGCCACCCTGGCCTTGGACTCAATGAACCGCCCAAAGTTAAGGTTCGAGGAAATCTCAACTCCCAAAAGCTGAAGGCGGTCGGAACACTCCAAGGACACATTCCGAAAAGTAGGGGCCAAGGTGAACGGGCTCCTTTTGGCGCTGAAAAGACACGCCTGTGTTTTGGCGGCATTGAATGCTACAAGATTGGCATTGCCCCATTCGGAGACTGCCTGCAGTGCAACACTGTTGTTAGAAGTTAGAAAGTTCGACAATCGGTCTTAAGTATGCCTACCTATTTTTAAGACAGTACAGTTACTAGAATATGGAGTTCAGATAGGCTGTCGTCATCAAAATCGTGGATTGTTTGCTGCATCCAGTTAGACTGGAAGCTGACCCAAAAACAGTAAGGGAATAGCCTAGGCAGATGGTGATGAACTAGAAGCTTCCTATTGCAGGTTGTACGGTCTTCGTAAATTAATCTACGTAGGTAGTTACAAAGTTTCATCGTTACATCCCTATAAAATTGGAAGTCAACCAGTTTTAAAAGTACCTTTTAATAGTGGCAACACTGCGGGATTCAGAAAAATTTCGAAAATCCATTTCGTGCGGATTCCGCTGCATTTGATCCGTCCTTGCTTCAAATCCCGGATACACCGGGAAAATTGTCGTTCGGAGCCAATTCTAAAATGTATTAACAAAAACAAATAAAAGGTGGTCAAAAGCTAGATTGCAGGGAGTCTTTTATTCCCTCTTTATGGTGCAAGTGCCTGAAACAAGTAACAATACACCATGACTGAACATCTTTACTTCTTACAGGCACTCGTTTTAGCAATATTGAAATGTGACTCACATTGATCATCATCCGATTTATTATTTACTAGCTTTCCGCCCGCGGCTTCGTCCGCGTGGAGTTCGGTTATATCGCGTTCCCAAGAGAACTCTTCAAAAGTCCGGAATCAAAACTATCCTATGTTATTTCTCAAGGTCAACTATATCTTTCTACCAAATTTCAATAAAATCAGTTCAGTGGTTTAGACGTGAATGCGTAACAGACAGACAGACAGAGTTACTTTCGCAATTATAATATTAGTAGGTATTGTTTTTTGACAGCCTTGATGGCGTAGCGGTAGCGAACGCGGCCGCTGCTCAAGGAGGCACAGGTTCGATCCCCACGCAGTGCAAATATTTGTATGCATGAATATGAATATTTTCACTGGTCTGGCGAGTGCAGATCTGGAGTGTGTGCATTAGATTTTAATAACAAGACTATGTTTATGGCCCCTAGTATACCCGCCGATATTAAAAAAATAATAATGTCCTTGAATAATACGAGCAGTGTGGGATATGATGGTATTGCTACTTATATACTAAAACAGGTTGCGAATGAAATCTGTGGACACTTGAGTCATGTCATCAATCTCGCCATTAGCGCCGGCGTTTACCCTGATGCTCTAAAGGTGTCTATTGTTAAGCCACTATTTAAGAAGGAGGACAGGGAGTTAATGCAGCACTATCGGCCTATATCACTGATTCCTATAATTTCTAAAATATTTGAGAAGTACATTTATAAGGAATTAAATTCATTTATAGAAAGACATAATATTATATGCGAGGAACAGAAGGGATTTAGAATAGGCAAAACTATTAATATGGCCATTTATGATTTTTTGTACAATATAACATTTAACGTAGATAAAAGGAAACCGATCTGTGGCGTATTTTGTGACATGACGCAAGCCTTTGACTATGTGCATTATGGTACACTCTTAAAAAAACTTGAAGCGTATGGAATTATAGGAAATGTCAACAATCTAATTAAATCTTACTTACATAAGAGAACTCAGATAACAAATACAAATAAAATTAATATAACTAGTAAAAATGAAATTGTATTTCAATCCTCAGAACGTACAGTTTCGTTTGGTGTGCCGCAAGGCAGTGTTCTAGGGCCTCTTTTATTTATATTATATATCAATGATTTACCGAAAGGCATCGCTCAACCTCTGACACTATTTGCTGATGATAGCACTATAACGATACCTTGTAAAAGTATTGATACTTATGAAAGTGACATAAATAGTTCCATAAATCAAATGGTAAACTGGCTAGATAACAATAATTTAAAAATTAACCTGACTAAAACTAAATTAATACATTTTAGCCAACGGATTAATAGTAAGAGTCATTTGAATATACATTACGATGACCAGCCTATAGAAGAAGTCGAAACAACAAAATTTCTAGGGCTCCACATTGATAAAAAATTGAATTGGAAAACCCATACCGAAATCTTATGTAAAAAACTCAGTCAATCCGCCTATGCCCTGCACACATTGTCGTCTATAATAGGTGTGGAGGCATTACTTACAGCCTACTACGGCTTAACAGAGTCACATTTACGCTATGGTGTAATTTTTTGGGGTAATTCAACTGAAAAAGATACGGTGTTCAAGGCTCAAAAGAGATGCGTGCGCTCAATATTCAAAATTAAACCTACTGATAGTTGTGGGCCCTACTTTAAAAAATATAAAATACTTACTTTGCCATGTCTGTACATTTTAGAGGTAGCTATTTTTGTTAAAACAAATTCACACCTATTTAAACGATTAGATGAAATAGTACCACGCAATAGGCGCGACAATAGTAGGTTATGCTCTCTTCCTTCGAGAACAGCCCTTATGCGCAAAAGTGTTTTTTGTATGGCTCCATCCATATTTAATAAAATACCCAAAAGTTGGAGAGAACTGCCCTTGGTTCGTTTCAAAAATAAGCTGAGATTTTTTTTAATTAGTAAAACATATTACAATCTGCAAGATTTTTTGAATGAAAAAGACTTTTCTGTTCCGACTACTAATTACATGTATAATAATAACAATGAATAATGTGAACTTTAATTAACTTTAATAATATAACTTTTATTTAATTACCTACCTATTTGACATAATTGAATATACTGTGATGTAATTTACTTTTGACTTTAGCTTTTTTCTTGACTGTATATTTGTATTATAATGTTATCTTGACATCAATATTATTATTCGTTTGCTTTGTATTTTGTTGTATTATACCAATTATGTAAAATGTAACCCTTATACCTAGAACATTTGTACGCCGTGATTGGCAAAACATGGACGCTCACAGTATATATTTTCAATACCTTGCATGTCTGTCAAATCAATTAATGTAAACGCATGTTTGACAAATAAATGATCTTTATCTTTATCTTTATCTGGTCGTGCCTCGGAAAGCACGTTAAGCCGTTGGTCCCGGTTGCCATACGAACATCTAGTGGTAGTCGCTACGGGTTGTTGGAGTCCTTAAAAGTCCAACAATTGGTCTAACTGCAACGCTTCGATGTCGCCTTCGGGTTGTTCAGGTCAGACGGCAGTCGCTTTACGGAAAATGTCGAAGTTTAGCCAAAATCAGCAGTTAGACTGGTAAAGCGGACCCCAGACTCCAAAAGCTGAAAAAGCTATGGATGCGACTGGGATTAACGCTGAGATGATGATGAGTAGGGATTATTTTATTTTATAAAATCAATGTCATTTATTTGCTCGAAACACGGTACCTATGTTATCAACTCAGCCTACCGCCGTCCACATATACACATAGGTCACCTGTCCTAGTCACCATTTTTTTGAGATCGTCTGTCTTATCTAGCTGCCAGCATCCAGCTGTCACATATCATCATGTTGAATATCTCCTCTGGTTTTTGTGTTTACCAGCGGTCATCGCTGCCGAAAACTTAAAATAAACGGAACGCGATCATAGTGGGCCACGTTCTTCCGCCGATCACCGAACGCCGTTGCGAAGGCTTTCGAACTGGCAAGCTAGCGAGTCATGGCCACGATCTTTTAACGGTCACAAAAATGTAATTAGTTTTAAATCAAATCAAATATTTGTTAACACAGGTAAATATTTACAGATCTTACATAGATTAATGCGCTGTGTTATGCCAGAAGGCGTACAAAAATACAGTGTCCATGTGGCACATTCTAACAAAATTTTAAGCATTTAGAACATACTTTTAGAAATCATGCAAAATTACCAATTAAAATGACAGACCCAGATGAGGAACAATTTCTTATTAATTTAATGTCAAAAAAATCTAAGTCAAAATAATCAAAATCATGAATATAAAATCTTGCATAATTACTATTTAAATTAAAATGTCACACCCAAATGAGGAACTATTTCTTATAACATAAATGACAAAAAAAAAAAAATTCATAAGTCATAATAATTAAAATGTCAAAAAAATATATATGTCATCAATATTGTAATTCAAAAGTATAATTATATACAATATTACTTTCTTTAAATTGAGCCATCATTCAAGAATTCGTCTAACGTGTAGTAACATTTTTCAATAAGTAATTTATTAAGTGCGTTTTTAAATTGTATCAGTTGAATATTTTTAATGTTATTTGGTATTTTGTTATAAATTTTTGGAGCGTTGCCAAGAAAACTTTTACGCATGTGAGCTGTCTTATATTTAACATAGCATACTTTATGAAAATATTGGGTACGTAATGGATTTTTTCTGACATTAGATAAGCTGACGAATAAATGAAAAAGAAAAAAGAAAAGAAACCATTTATTTGGCGCACACCCTTATAAATACATACAGTTATTATTACACTATATTATTACATATATTATATTATACACTAATAGTAGTTTTAAACAAAGGGAACATAACAAAAAAAAAAAAAAGAAACAGATAAAAAAGACAATCAACAAATGTGAGTCCAACGGTTGCGCCAAATAGGTCCAGTTCAGCATAAATGTCAGACAACTACGTAGCAGTTGCCTGACGCTGGTTTTCAACTGAACCTTGTTAGGAGTGTATACTTAATTATTTAATATTTACAGCCTCTGTGGCGTAGCGGTAGCGAACGCGGCCATTGCGCAAGGAGGCGCGGGTTCGATCCCCGCACAGTGAAAATATTTGTATGCATGAATATGAATATTTGCACTGGTCTGGTCGTGCCTCGGAAAGCACGTTAAGCCGTTGGTCCCGGTTGCCATACGAACATCTAGTGGCAGTCGTTACGGGTTGTTGGAGCCCTCAAAAAGTCTAACAATTGGTCTAACTGCAATGCTTCGATATCGCCTTCGGGTTGTGGAGGTCAGACGGCAGTCGCTTCACGGAAAATGTCGAAGTTTAGCCAAAATCAGCAGTTAGACTGGTAAAGCGGACCCCAGACTCCAAAGCTGAAAAAGCTGCACTGGGAATAACGCTGAGATGATGATGATGATGACTTAATTATTTAATATTGTGCTTGTGTGATAAATCGTAAATACATATGTGTTCAGTGTATAAAAAACTTTTTTACAAAAAAATAACCGACTTCCAAAAACCACTACAAAGTGAAAAATAACTAATTTCGGAAGTCGGTGTCTTTGGTTTTGTATATTCTTTTTTGACACCGACTTCCGAAATTAGTTATTTTTCACTTTGTAGTGGTTTTTGGAAGTCGGTTATTTTTTTGTAAAAAAGTTTTTATTTTACACTTTTTAGTTGTTAAGACGCTGTGAATAGCAAACTTTTAGGTATTTGAGGGGGTGAAGCAGACGAAGTGGGACACGACTAGCCCCGCCCACTGCGGGGCGCGGGGCGCTCCGCGCGAGTACATCGATGGGTGAGGTGAGGCGTCGTGCATCGAGAAATACGCACGTTCTATTAAATCTATACCAACCATTCTCTATTCCATCTACATTTAGAAGCGTAATTTCACAACTCAAACCGCGACGTATGGTTGGCTCTGTTCGTCACAGTCCCGGTTCGCATTAGACGAGCAGCAGGTTCGAATCCCACATCCGTTCACTTTACCTTGCGATTTTCGAAAATGTATATTTTATACATATTTTCATTTTTTATTATTACTTTTGTTTTCTTTTTTAATTTTATAAAGCGCTTTGTCCGTTCTGCTTTAATTTTTTGTGTTATGTCCTTTTTTCATGAAACTGTTAGAAATATATCATTTCTAGAAATTACTATTTATAAACAGCTGTTTAGAGTAACTGTTAAAAAAAATGCATTTTCGGATATTTAAAAAAATAAAAGATTTTTCTTCAAAACTGCAACTCTTATCGAAGTCGGGTTTGTACGAGTGCTTAGAATAACACAACACAAAAAGATTGAAATAGATGGAGGCACTTGGAGGAGGCCTATATTGAAAGGGGCCATTAATAATGCAACAAAATGAAATCTAAATTTACTGTTTTGAACTATTATCAAATCAACTGTTATTTTTATTGTTTTTCTTTTCTATTCCATCTACATTTAGAAGGGTTATTTCACAACCCAACCCCGAAGCATGGTTGGCTCTGTTCGTCACAGTCCCGGTTCGCACCGTAGTAGAGCACCAGGATCGAATCCGACTTTATCTTGCGATTTTCGAAAATGTGTATTTTATACATATTTTCATTTTTTATTATTTTTTTTGTTTTGTTTTTTATTTTTATAATGCGCTTTGTCCGTTCTGCTTAAATTTTTTGTGTTATGTCCTTTTTTCATGAAACTGTTAGAAATATATCATTTCTAGAAATTACTATTTATAAACAGCTGTTTAGAGTAACTGTTAAAAAAAATGCATTTTCGGATATTTAAAAAAATAAAAAATTTCTTCTTCAAAACTGCAACTCTTATCGAAATCGGGTTTGTACGAGTGAAATAGATGGAGGCACTTGGAGGAGGCCTATACTGAAAGGGGCCATGAATAATGCAACAAAATGAAATCTAAATTTACTGTTTTGAACTATTATCAAATTAGCTGTTATTTTTATTGTTTTTCTTTTTTTAAATTATATTATGAACTAAGAAATTCATGGTTAAATAAAGGCTTATTATTATTATTTATTATTAATTTCTAGAAATTTGTAGAAAAAAAAAATTATAACGAATTGATTTTAAATATTAGTTTGCATTATAATTGTTACAAAAAGAATATATTTAAAAAGATGGAACAATTACTACAAAAAATACAGAAAATCGGATAAATTAATAATAATTAAAAAAAAACAATTGCAAATAAGAAATCCAACAAAAAGCATACAACGTAAAGCTGGGGTTTGAACCCGAACACATACAGGTGAAGAAAAATGTGCCGGGAAAAGTAAAAAGAATAATTACAGAAAAAAATCAAATAAAATATCGGCAAAAATACAACAGTAAATTAAAAAGCATTTATTTCAATTAAAATCTACAAAAAGCATATAATGTAAACCTGGGGTTTGAACCCGAGCAAAAACGAAATATGATTATTCATCAACAAACAGACACGTAAATATAATTATTTTCTGTGCGGGGTAAAGCAAAAAGTGACATAGGTCCGACAAGCAGCGCGCCTCAGCGGTCACTGTCGCTAAGCATAGAAGTGAAAGAGAAGGCAATGGACGCCGCGATGGAGCGACGTTTCGTTCACGTTATTTATCATTAAATACATTATTTATTTTAGAATATCTTAGTTAAATCGATAAACAAAAACAATGGTTTCATTTACTATTGTATTTTACATCGCTCTTCTCAATTTTATCAAGATTTGATGATTAATAATACAGTTACAACTGTTATAAATTCAATTTTAGGGGTTACTTTAGGATTTTTTTCTATCGAGAAAATTAATTCAAAACGTGTTTTGAAAACAATAGTTTCCTGCTACATATAATCAAGATTAACATATAAATTTTTGGCTGCTCTGAAATGTATACATTTGGCTAAAAAATTGTTTTAAGAAGCCTATTTTTACTGAACACAGCGCCTTAAAAATACTATGTATTCAGTTGCATCCGTCAGACTGGAAGCTGGCGCCAATATAGTTGGGAAACGACGTAATTTTGTTTACTTTAATTTTTACCCGTAAGTATTCCCTCAACTGCCTATGGTCTTCATCATCAAATTTACTGCAGTCCATTATTTTAACCCAATGGGTGCAAAGGTCTCATCAATATAAATGAATGAAGTCCAACCACAAAGTAGCTACTGTAAACCGTTGAGGAGTTCCCGGAACTGGCCTTTGTCTTCATCATCAGAGCTCTTATGACAATCACAACTCATCTAGGTGTAAAGTTCTTATCAATACAAATTAATCGAGCCCAAACACAAGGTAGCTGCTGTGAATTGTTGAGGAGTTCCTTCGACTGTCTCCCGGCTCCATCATCAGATCTACTCCAGACCTTTATTAAATTGTAGTGCTATAAAATACTTAATGAAATGCTAAGAAATGCACTTGTCGCCCCTGCAATTTTTTAAAGTTCCCCTTGTTTTCTCTGGTCTTCCACCATCAAACCCTGATATCCTTATCATGGGACCACCTTGGGGACGTCTTCTTTCCAACAGAAAAAGAATTATCAAAATCGGTTCATAAACGACGAAGTTATGCGCGAACAAACATAAAAAAAAAGCATATATACGGTCGAATTGAGTAACCTCCTCCTTTTCGAAGTCGGTTAAAAATAGGTAGCTGTATATGCATGGCATACCCACGATTGGTTAGAGACACGCGGCGGCGGTATCGCAGGCGCGCAGGCATTGGCAATTTCATCGTCAACAAATGCAGGTTCTTCTTAACAAATAATGCCGTCTCCATTATGTACATTGCTCGCAGTGTCAATATTTTTAGTTTTTTAAAGTGTGTAATAGTGCAGTGTAATTGTGTGTGTGTGTGTGTGTGTGTGTGTGTGTAGTTTTTTTAAGTATTTAAAATAACCCCCGGGGAATTTAGGCCTTAAAATTCAAAATTAATAAACTTAGAGAGTTTGCCAGTGAATTGTGTCGACGTACGCCTCCTTGTGATCTGGTTTGGTGGTACGAACTCCACATCTGAAGGTTGAAGGTAAGTGGTTTTCCACTTTTAGCACCTTAATCAGACAGATACAGTCCGAAGGCATCAATAATTCTATCACATATAAGCGGCCGCCAGCGACGTTCGTTTCGTTCGCGTGGAGTTTGTTATGCTCCGCTCCTATTAGTCGCAGCGTCATGTTATATAGCCTAAAGCCTTTCGGGAATAATGGACTATCCAACGCAAAAATAATTTTTTACCAAATCGGACCAATAGTTCCTGAGATTAGCGCGTTCAAACAAACAAGTATACAAAGAAACTCTTCAGCTTTATACAATACTAGCTGACCCGGCGAACTTCGTTCCGCCTTAAAGGCAATATCACATGACTACTTTTTAAATTAGGATAATTTTAAATAAATGAATATTATTATTCAATGATTCTTTATTTGGGAGCACAATCCTGGCGATTCTCCGGAAATCTTTAATGTGCTACAATACTCGTAAACAACATCCATTGGCCCAATGCGAACGCCATTGCGCTATATTATATGTGTATTGAAACGCTGCCCGATTCAAATCAGTATTTGATGAATTTCTTCTTGTGTTTCGTAAATTATCTAGCGCTTGATCTCTGAGGTTTGCTCGACGATTTCGCATTGCCAACCGGGCCATTTCACGGGCTGCCTCCCTTTGCTCTGGTGAGTGAGAAGCACGAAGTCGAGCCATACTAAGGCTGCGCCTTCAAGTGCAATTTCTTGCTCTTCTTCAGTTTTTTTTTTGTTGTGGATGGGAAATCATCAAGTGACCTCTCCCGCTCTGGGCGGAGCGGAAGGGCGTGTCAGACTTTTATTGACTAAAACCCACCCGTGTTCCTTCACTTGCCTCTTTTTTCCGTAACCCTATGGACCAGTCCTCGTGAACACCGTCAAGGTGTGCTGACATCTCTTTGAGGCACGTGTGAAACACAATGGGCCGTCAACCCGGGCCTGGTTCCTACAAGGAGGCGAGCTGCCTATCCCTCGCCGCCCGCAAGCCCGTGCCTACGGCGATTGGGAGTCCGATGTTGCCTCCCGACCAGGGCTCTTCCTGCGGCGGTTTGAGCCGTGAATGTAGTGGGATTTCCGCTCCCTCATCCGCTCCGCCTCCTCCTTTGCCAGCATCACTGCTTCACAGAAGGAGGTGAAAGCTTGCCATGCACTCTTGCTCCGGACTATGGCTCGGACCAGGGTCGAACGCGAGAGATCGCCGCTGATCGCCGCCACGAGAACACGGCTGTGCTCTATCCAAGCCGGGCAGACCTCCACCTTATGCTCCACCGTGTCCTCAGGGCGATACACACAGTGGTCACCCTGGCGTTTCCTCCCGCCTTATACGGAACAGGAACCTTCCGAAACAGCCGTGTCCGGTGAGGACCTACGTCAGTCGGAAGGTGAGGACGCCGTGGCGCCTCTCTAGCTACTCCTCAAAGAGAGGACTTACCGCCGCTGTTGCGGCGTGCTCAGTGCTGGATTGCGACAATCACACTTTCCATGTCGCCATGAGACCCCGCCGGAGCTCTGTCCGCTGTACTGCGATTTTTCGCGGTAACAGAGTTATGCCTCCTCTCATCACTCCCACATGTGGGCGAGGCATAGTGTTTCTGCACAATTTAATGGATGTTATTATACATATAAACGTTTCTTTTTAATTACTCTATCTATTAAAAGAAACCTCATCAAAATCTGTTTCGCAGTTTTAAAGATTTAATCATACAAAGGAACATAGGGAAAGAGAAAGTAACTTTGTTTTATAGTAGGTATGTAGTGAAGTGGTAAATGGCACAGCAAGACAATATTAGAAATTTTGAAGTTGAAGTTTGCTTTGGGGCTTTTATTAAAAAAATTAAACCGGCAGAGAGCATTTATATTCCTTGCTTTAAATAAATGCATCAACATTCAACCAGTAAGACTTTTTTTAATATGCTGAGTAGTGTAGGAGTGTGTTTGTACCATTTTTAACAAATGAACCGCTAACTTATATTTTGACTGAGTTGTTTTGTTATTCCATGTCAGTTGCGTTTTGTTAAACCATGTCTTTCACACGGGAACGACAGGAACCGCGGGAACAGGATAAAAAGTATCCTATGTGATATGTCCTTCTCCCAGTTCTTATCTACCTCCCTACCAATTTTGAGCCATACTGGTTAAGCGGTTCTTGAGTTATAAATACAGTAACTAACACGACTTTCATTTATATACATAGACTTCATTCAAATCGGACCAGCCTAGGAGGAATTCAGTGACGTACACACGTACAGCAGATTTAGGATGGAAAGAAGAAACCCATGGAAAACATTGTCATCTACATTTGTAACAAAGATATCATACCTCTCTCTACCCCTAGAGCTCTTGTTTCTGTCTCTTTAAGTAAAATAAAAAATCTTAAATAATTATTTATTTCTATTTATTTTTTTCTCTTTTAGTTGATAAGTACAAATTTTGTTAAATAAAAAAAAATATCATTTTTATTTTTTCGCCTTTTAGTTCTTATGTACAATTATATTTTTAAGTAACTAAAAAAATTAAAAAAACTATAAACTTGTCTAAAAACAAAAAAAAAAAACTTGTGATTGACCGGGTTTGAACCGAGGAACACCAGCCATCGCGAGTAGACCATACCAATGTCGACTACGCTACAGCCGCTATGTCAAGCCGCGCGAAATTAGCGCCCATATTATGCGTGAAATATTGCGAAAGAGAAAACTCGAAAATATGCGCTTCCCTAGACATAAGACTGAGCTAGATCGATTTTTCGTCCCCGAAAACCACCACATATTAATTTTCAGCGAAATCGTTAGGGCGGTTACCGAGATCACATGCTTCTTCAAACGATTAGCGCCATCTGCCGGGTTGATTTGTGAATCTAAACGATCCAGGTCGCCACTCAAACGCATACAGAAAAATTCATTAAAATCGGTCAAGCCGTTTAGGAGGAGTTCAATGACATACACACGTACAGCAGAATTATATATATAAAGATGTTAAGAAAACCCTGTTCGACCCGTAAGGATAATAAAGGTTAGGTAAACACATGATCAAGTAAAATATGAAATTTTACATAATCGTCATAGTAACAATACTGGTAAATTTTGAAATAATCTTTTTTTCCCGCGAGTTAATTCCAACTTCCCCAAAATTTGGTAGTTTTTAAAAAGTGATAACATTATTTTTGGCGGTATAATTCTGAGCGAATAGCGATGCGGCCGCGTGCCGCGTGCCCTGCCCCTCTTCGCCCGCGTCTGTATGGCCTACCGCACATGTTTTAAGTTACCTCTTTTTGCGAAACAATATGTATTTTTTTAGGGGGATTTTTTTTAAGTTTAGCCCGGCTTTGTAGGCATTAGTAGGATCAGTTATCGATACCTAACAATACCTTCACGGGTCGGACAGGGTTTTCTTTACATATTGTATATTAATAGGTATAGATTTGCTTGTAATTTCTAATATATCGCTATTCTAAATACAGTCGACTTGAATCTTGTTTAAAATCTTTGTAACCCGTCACATGTCATTTTCAGCTTTTGAGTTACATGCTTACGCAGAAAGCCGAAAACAACACGTCATAATAAGAAACAACAACAACATAATACACAAAAGAACAACCATAACACAGAGATGACACATAATAAGAATAACATATAAGTCCAAATCAAATCCCGAACTGAAATATTAAATCATAATATCGTAAACCCTTCACTATTAATTTGAATACCGACCCGGAAAAGGGACAGTACACAGGAGAATAGATTCATTACTGACAAAATCATGGACAGCACGGAAATAACATTCAAATTCCGAATAACTCACACGCAATAACTTCCTAAATAAAATATAATCTACATTTGTAATCCTGAAGTTTCGAGAGTGACAGTTCTCCTGACGAGGGGCTCCCTAGTCCCCCATACTCGACTGACATTTCTATTAGCGGGCAATTTTCAATCCTGAGGGTAATTCGTGAAGTTCTGCAGTGATTGTCAATTTTGAATGAAGTTTTTAATTTGATGAGAAGGTCTGTACATAGCTGTTTTTTTTTAATTGTAGGAGCCGCCAAACGATTCGTTGTATTCCGGCATCATGTCTAGTGAAGGGACGCGTACGGAGGACAGGTCTGAGCAGTTGTGTTGCGATGTGTGCCGGGTACGATGCGCCAAAGGTTGTTGTGTCGGGAGCTGCCCCTTTGGCACAGCATCGTTGCTCGCGTTGTTGGGTTTAACATTGCATCACCTTTTTTTTTCGGTTTGGAAATCCTCATAGGATGTCCGCCGCCCTGGGATGGGCGACGGGGTCTGTCAGACTTTTACTGACTAAAACCACCCCGCTGATTCTTCTATCACGAGCGCGCGTCGGACCGTGGGAGTTTAAATTCTTCCACGACCCCACACTCTCGTATTTGCCTGGTCTGTCCGGGCCTCGTCTCCTGCACGGGGTAGTGGGGTGTTAAACTACCGCGTGCATCGCCTCAGAGGCTCCGCCTCGGGGTCCAACAAATAGGGGGCGGGGACTTCCCCATGTCCCTTGCCCGTGGACCCATTCATGGGGGGCGGAAGAGGGCGTTATCCGCCCTTCCTCGACGCCCGGTGCGTCTTCTGCGGCCCGGGAAGGGAGTTGAGATCTCCCTCTCCCGTTCCGCAGCTTCCTTCTGCGACATCATGTCCTCGCAGAAGGACACCACCGCGACCCACGACACTGCGTTACCGACCATCCTCCGCACTACTGCCGTCTTCCTTCCTATTTACTCAGTTTTTTTTGAGTGAATAGGCTCTTAATAAACTAGAGCGCTTTGCAATCAACGAATGCATCACTGCTTACCATCAGGTGGGATTGCGGTCCAGCACTAGCTTATAATTATAAAAAAAGCAAATGTGTCTACATTATGATACGTGTAGCTAAAGTATGCTATTATTGGTATCATTATTGATTTTCGCCATTTTTAGCGCTAGTACCTACTGGAGGAGCATAGCCAACGTGTATGAATGTGAGCACGATGGCAATGATCGTCCATGGTACCAACTAACATTTTTGATATCAAGTTTTACAAGCTACGTATACTTATCATCATCATCATCATCATCTCAGCGTTAATCCCAGTCGTATCCAAAGCTTTTCCAGCTCTGGAGTCTGGGGTCCACTTTACCAGTCTAACTGCTGATTTTGGATAAACTTCGAAATTTTCCGTGAAGCGACTGCCGTCTCACCTCCACAACCCGAAGGCGATATCGAAGCATTGCAGTTAGACAAATTGTTGAACTTTTGAGGGCTCTAACAACCCGTAACGACTGTCATTAGGTGTTCGTATGGCAACCGGGACCAACGGCCAGACCAGTACAAATATTCATATTCATGCATACAAATATTTGCACTGCGTGGGGATCGAACCCGCGCCGCATTCGCTACCGCTACGCCATGGGGGCTGTCATAAGATGCGTATGCTATCAGGATAAAATGTTCTAAATATCCTTTGGCGAAGATAAAATAGAGAAAAAGTCTTATTCTTCGATTGAGACTTAAATCAACACAGACGTATCCAAGCAATTTGCGGCAATGTGTCAAGTTTTTGCCCTGAGATACTCAAACGGGGCGCTTTGAATCGTCATGTAGTGGTATTTACAAAGCCACACGCAAATAACGTCAGACTGACGTCACAAAAAGTCCGCATCTTGCAATCTGAGTTTACCACGCAACTAGCATACAACTTCCCGACATTACCCTTTGGGCAAGTGCCCGCCAGACACAACATCCATCTGGCCGATGAATCCTCCCTTTCTGTGGAGGATAAGAAAGAAAGAAAAAACGTTTATTTGCGGTAAATATGACGCAAAAAATTACAGAAACACAAAAAATAAGAAATGGTTGAGGGAACAGGCGTCAAATCCACGCAAAACGGCTGTCATGTTAAGTAAATTTTCCATCCTCTTGATCATCATCATCCTTCAGTGGAGAGGCTTGCGAAGAGGCTGATTGGCGATCCAAATATAATTCAAAACGGTCTCCAAAGCCTAGAGCACAGGCGTAGAATAGCCAGCCTTTCGATTCATTTTAACCAGAATGCATCCTATAGAAGACCGAAAGGCTGGCTACTCTACGCCCGTGCTCCAGGCTTTGGAGACCGTTTCGAGTTAAGTCTGGGTTGCCAATCAGCCTCTTCGCACGCCTCTCCACTGAATCCAAAGTAGCCAGCAAGAACACTAGCGCAATAATATAATAATGGTAAAATAATTTGAACCGTAAACTTATTCTTAACTTCAATGCATAAAATACTTAATGTAACAATTGGCCTATGTAGACACATTTAACGATTCACCCACAAATATAGATTAACTTCGTGCGAGTCGCGTGTTAAATGAAAGATAATATCTTAAGGTTTTGGGCGTGTAAATTCGTAAGAATACATTAATAAGCCACTATTTCGTACCACTGTGTCTCAATTGTAAGAATTCTCGAAAATGATTCTTAGCACAACTTTAAAAGTTTACCAGCATACGCGATTAGGTTAGATTAATTTACCCGCAGGACCAAGCATATAAATGTTATCAGATCCCATAAAATACCCTTTAACTGGGCACGATTCCAACTTTTAGATTTAAATGAATGCATTTTCTTCTATACAACGTGTAACATAAAGGGTATATACATAACAAAGGCATGGCATCTTTACATAATATCAAACGATATTGGAAGGGTTTTTTAATCCTATCTCTTTACGTTAGGAAGTTATGAGGAAAAACACCGCTTGTGATAGGCTACTATCATACTAGTCGCACAGAGATATTGAACACATTTATCGGATTTTTGCAAGTAAAGTGACGGGTAACGAGTAGTTATTAACGTATGTAGTGTGCTGCCACGTTTGTTATGATTTGATTTTAAGAAACACACGAAACCGAAAATTTGGTACCAATTTTTTGAGTATTTTATTTTGAGTTGAAACCCTTTCGATACCGTTTGATATCATCTAAAGATGCCATGCCCTTGGTATGTATATACCCTTTTTGTTACACGTTGTATAGTTGGTATACAACGTTATTTTTCTTATGATAGCTGAATAAATGTAGTTTGTTCAGAATAAGCAACTGAATCGATCCAACTATTTTTACACCATGTTATATTTTTTCCAAACACATTTAGAAATTGTTGCAGTGTGGTTACTGAACGCATAACTCAGTTCACGGCAGTTCAGTGTGGCAGTAGGCGCGTGCGCACAACGGGAAAGACGTGGGGTCTTTCCCGTTGGGGGGTTCCCTCCCCCCCCCCCAGGGGTGCAATACATTCTAAGTAAAATGAAATTATTTTAAGTAAATGATGGTAGTAAGATTCCGGATTGGCGGCTACGTACGGGAAGCTGCTTATGCTGAGCTGTGTATGGTGAGGGCCTGCATAAGACAGAAGGTAAAGGAAGCCGTGGCGTCTTTTTAGCCACTCCTCAAAGAGGGAACTTACCGCCGCTATTGTGGCATGCCCAAACTCGGTCGAGCGTTACATTTCAATTTTTGCGGCTGTCGTCCTTTTTGTGAGACCCATAGCTACCGTTATGTGCAGTTGCAGCTTTAGACGGTTACAGGTTTTAAAAACCAGAACTTTTAAAGAAAAGGGCATGATGTCTGGTGAAGCCGTACGGAGGACGGGTCTGAGCAGTTGTGTTGCGATGTGTACCGGGTACGATGTGCCTAATGTTGTTGTGTCGGGAGTTTGGTCGTGGCGGGTCTCCAGATCATCCTTTGGCGCAGCATCGTTGGTCGTGTTGTTGGGTTAAACATTGCATCACCTCGCTCAACTGCCGTCTTCCTTCCTATCCACTCAGTTTTTTTAAGTGAATAGGCTTAATAAGCTAGTGCTCTTTGCCATCAGCGATTGCATCACTGCTTACCATCAGGCGGGATTGCAGTCAAGCACTAGTTTATAACTAATAAAAAAAAAAGGGTTTATGAAAATAAAATTGCTAGTAATATTATATTCTTAGTACTGCGTGACCTAAAATCACTGACCTGTATTATAGAAGTAGGTACGTTGTACTAGATATGCCTACTAGGTATACGAAATGTCAGTTATTGTTCATTGTGCCTATAGAAATATGTTTTTTTTTTTTTATATAAATTATGAAATAGCGCTTGACCGCAATCCCGCCTGATGGTAAGCAGTGACGCAGTCGATGATGGTAAAGCGCACTAGTTTATTAAGAGCCTATTCACTCTAGCCTTGAAGACACTCAAATTGTAGTCCGACGGAAACAGCGCGCGCCGCTGGCAAATTGTTCCAGTCCCTCGATGTCAGTGGATTTAACGACGTAAGGGTGGAAACTCGCCGTGCAAAATGCATCCTCATCATCATCGGACGACCCGTCGCACGTCGTATGGTGAGTTTCCACCCTTACGTTGTTGACACCACTGCGATTCGGACGAAGCGAAGACTGGAACAATTTGCCGGCGATGGTGTTTCCGTCACACTACAATTTGAGTGTCTTCAAGGCTAGAGTGAATAGGCTCTTAATAAACTAGCGCGCTTTACCATCAACGATCGCATCACTGCTTCACTGCTTACCATCAGGTGGGATTGCGGTCAAGCGCTAGTTTATAATAAAAAAAAAAATGCATTTTTTGGGTTTTTGTAATAAATTTATTAAATTTCGCTCGTGCATCTGACATCGACGCACAAACGAGTACCATGGATCCAGTACATGATTCTGAACCCCCAGTGGTGGAATTTATCATCAGCTTTTTCCTGATTAAAAAAATATACCTTCACTTTTTTTTACTTTAAACCGTTCATAATTGCTATACTTTTATAACCCAATACGATTTTAAAATAAAAATTAATTAAGTTCGCTAAATACACAAAAAAGCGCAATGTCAACAAAGCTCAATAAACTATCCTATCAGCTGATTTAATAGAGTTCACATCAGGAGTCAACGTCATACCTACAAACCCACACGGCGGCACGCTTGCAACGTTCTGAGGCCAAGCCGACACTTCTATTTAAACACTGTGATTTCTGTAAGCGCTCATTAACGACATAAATGACTATTGTAATTTTATTAGTGGCATGCGGTCTAGCCTTTTAGCGAAGTTTGCGTTACGATGTCAGATACACCCTGTATTTTTAGTTTTCAGTTACTATTTTTTTTTTTTTGCAGACGGGTATTTCGTTTTTTGATAATTAAGTTTATCTTGTTCATAACACACTAATCGATGTTTCCGTCGGACTACAATTTGAGTGTCTTCAAGGCTAGAAAGAAACGTCGCGTAAATCAAATACTCCATTTTTTCGTTCCTCACAATAAATCCAGTCTGATACTGTTTCATCAAAACATTGCAGGTATTTTAAATAAGGTAGACGAAATAACGGTGGTAGTTAGTGAATTCTCTTTAAATTCTAAGGAAATTGATGTCATTTGTCTAAGTGAATCTTTCATTAAAAGTAAATCGGAATCACTTTTAAAGATTCCTGGTTACAAACTAGTTGCATCATACTGTCGAAATACTAAACGAGGTGGTACATGCATTCTTGTTAAGAATGACATGACCTGTATTAAATTAGATAAGTTTACAAATGACATTGCATGTAATTTTAATTTTGAATGTACGGGAATAGAATTAACAACGAATCAAATCATCATTATTTGCATTTATAGAACACCAAATAGCAACCCAAAAGTTTTTCTAGAAAAATTAGAAATGTTACTGACTAGAATCACAAAGAAATCTAAAAAGATAATTATTTGTGGTGATTGGAATTTCGATATAATTAAACCAAGTAAAAGTTGTCAAGAACTCTTAGGGTTACTAAAAAATTTCAATATTAAATTGCATATAAAAACACCAACACGCAAACAGTCATGTTTAGATTTATTTGCAAGCAATTTCGGACAAGCTAAAGGTGAAGTTCATCACCTGGCTCTGTCTGATCATGAAACAGGACAAACCCTGACTGTGACGACTAATAAACCCAAATCTGTGCTAAGTTGGTTTGAGTATAAAAGGGACTATCATGAAGACAACATACAAAAGTTCTGTGAATGTATTTCTGCACTTTCATTCTCTGACGTCTATAGTATGGATAATATGGAAGATGCATTTAGGGTATTTCATGAAATATTACAATTGTTTTTTAAACTATGTTTTCCCATTCAAAAGGTAAAAAGGTCGACCGGGAGAAGTAATACGCTATGGCTGACAAAAGGTCTAAAAAAATCATGTATACGGAAACGCTATTTACATTTAAAAACTATTTATAATAAAACAAACAAAAACAAATTAACAAAAACGTATAAAAAATATAGTGGCATACTTAAACGTTGTATTAACAAATCTCAACAGATACACAACAAAAAATATATAGAGAACATGAAAAACAAATGCAAGGCTACTTGGGAGATTATCAATAAAAAAATTGGTGACGTACGAACAAATATTGACATAGAACAAATTGTAACAAAAACCAACAACGAAATTGACCCTCAAAATATTTGTGACATGTTTAATAATTACTATATACAAGTGACAAATAATAATGAATTCACTTATAATATAGACGCTATAAATAGAACTATGGACATTAATCAGAATAATTCTATATTCCTAAATCCTACTGATGCAGTAGAAGTGTTCAGGATAATACAAAACCTAAATAATACTGCGTCTGTCGGTTTTGACGAAATAAGCACCAAAATTATAAAAGCTTCTGCTAAGAACTTATGTGAACCACTGAGCTACTTAATTAATATGTCGTTCTTAGAAGGTAAATTCCCAAGCACACTCAAGAATTCAATAGTTAAACCAATTTTTAAAAATGGTGATAAATCTGACATGGCGAACTATAGACCTATAACCCTAATTCCAATAATATCGAAGATAGTTGAAAAAACAATGCTAAAAAGGCTATATGACTATGTGGACAAGCATAATTTGCTGAAACGAGAACAATTTGGATTTAGAAAAAATAGCACCACATCTTTAGCTTGTTTTAATTTAATAAAAATAATAACCGAGGCTATGAATGATAACATACCTGTAGTAGCAATCTTTTTAGACATGAGTAAGGCCTTTGACTTTGTTGACCATAAACTATTACTAACCAAAGCAGATAAATATGGATTAAGGGGCCAAGTGAATGACTGGCTTAAATCATACTTAAGTGAAAGACGTCAATGTGTGCAGATATCAAAAGTAATTGATGGAAACAAAATAGATTATACATCCAACTATAAGACAAATGCTGTTGGAGTACCCCAAGGCAGCGTGATGGGGTCATTCTTATTTTTGCTCTATATTAATGACCTTCCCAACGCAACTCGCCACGAAACAATCTTATTTGCTGACGATACGACACTAATAATAAAATGTAATGACAAAAATAGGTTGGAACAGGAAATTAATGAAGCAATAAAAGATATAATAAGTTGGCTTAATAACAACAATTTAAAGATCAATATAAATAAAACAAAACTAATTCAATTTCAAACTTATAAATCAAACTTTCATAGTCTTAATATAAAATATGACCACAGAGTCATAGAGCAAGTAGTAGAAACAAAATTCTTGGGCATAATATTGGATCAAAACTGCAATTGGAAATCACACATCAATTACGTATGTGATAAGTTAGACAAATTCGTATATGCAATAAAACGTCTTCGATCAACAGTGTCTGTAGCCGCAGCAGTCACTGCATATTACGGATACGTATCGTCTGTGTTGTCATATGGTCTGATACTATGGGGCAATTCAGTTGAGGTTCTGATGGCATTTCGGGTACAAAAGAAGTGTGTTAGGGCAATATCTGGCGTCTGGTTTTTGGACAGCTGCAAACCTTTATTTAAAAAACTAGGCATTTTACCATTGCCCTGCATGTACATTAAGGAACTGTGTATGTTAGTAAGACAAAATCCTCACTATTTTCGCATGCAATCAGAAGTGAGCAAAAAAAAGGCTTCAGCTCGAAATAAGTACAAACACGAATTAAATGTACCTCAGTGTAGATTACAAATATTTAGAAGAAATGTATATGTCAGTGCTATTCAGGTATATAACAAGTTACCTAACTCATTTAAGGAACTTCCTATCTCAATGTTCAAGAAAAAGCTGACAAGTTGGTTATTGGATAATTGTTTTTATGACATTGGCGAATACATGGAATACTGTAAAAATTCAAGATGACATATTATATTTACTATTATTATTTTAATTTCTGACGTTATCTACAATCTGACATTTTCTTAATATTTTGATGATTTTTTTTTTTTGTAGTATTTGCAATCATATTGGTAACTGATGTAATATGACAGCATAAATTTCAATGAATTATAATGTATTATAAAATTAAATATTTGCACACCATATGTCATGGTAGAATGTAATTGGGCCATATTTATATTAAGATCATACTACTTTGTACACCTACATTCTGGCAAATAAAGTATTATTATTATTATTATTATTATTATTAGAGTGAATAGGCTCTTAATAAACTAGTGCGCTTTACCATCAACGACTGCGTCACTGCTTACCATCAGGCAGGATTGCGGTCAAGCGCTAGTTTATTATACATGAAAAAAAATATATCAATCTAAATCATTTTGAAGGATCGTGCTAATCCATTGCTTTATATATTTATAAAACCTGTCTTCTAAATAACTTAAAAACGCAATGTATTTTGTTTAACTGTAAAAAAAAAAACTTTTTGCTCCTGGTAATGTATGTTACGAAATATAATGTTACGAAATTACCCCACATGTCAATATTTGGGTCAAGAGGTCTCTTAGAAAGTTGTTCTAAACTACAAAGGTCCCCTGTGGAGACTAATTTCACGGCAAAGAGAAAATTGATGTGCGATCATTGAAGAAAAATTAAAATGTAACAATTTGAAACGTACCTAGGGACATATAACGACGTTCTTTAAAAGGTTCTTTACGATTCTGCCGCTTTTATTCCAGAGAATTATCTTGGAGACGAGGGAAAGACTGTCTCAAAGATTTTATGTTAGGATATGAAAATTTTAGTGTGAGTGGAAAGATGCTTGAGAGTAGGTCGTCCTGTCCTCAGTTATGTGACGTCGTTCGATATATCGAGGAGTTAAAATAAATATTTTTATTCGTTGGTATTAAAGTGAGCTTAATAGGTTAGGGTTGGCTACAATCGACTGGCGACGATCTCTAGCGTTCGACCCTGATCCAGCCCATGGTCTGGATAGGCACGCCACAATAGCGGCGGTAAGTCCCCTCTTTGAGGAGTAGCTAGAGAGGCGCCACGGCGCCTTCACCTTCCGCCTGACGCAGGTCCTCACCGGACACGGTTGTTTCGGGAGGTTCCTGTTCCGGACAAGACGGGAGGAAATCCCAGGGCGTCACCATTGTGTGGATCGCTCTAAGGACACGGTGGAGTATACGGCGGCTTCGTGGCGGCGATCGGCGGCGATCTCTCGCGTGCGACCCTGGTTCAGGCCATGGTCCGGAGCGTGAGTGCATTCACTCTCGCTCCGGACCATGCGGTGGGCCACCATCTCCTTCTGCGAAGCAGTGATGATGGTAAAGGAGGAGGCGGAGCCCGTGACGGAGCGGTAATCAGAGCGCTCTCATGCCACTAACCGCCGCAGGAGACGCCCTGGTCGGGAGACAACATCAATTCTAGGCCACCGTAGGCGCGGGATTGCGGGCGGTGAGCAGTGGGTAGTTCGCCGTCCGGTAAGTACCAGGCCCTAGTCGACGGCGCGTTGTGTTTCACGCGTGCCTCAAAGAGATGACTGCACATCATGACGGGGTCCACGAAGACCGATGCCCTTTGGGTCATTGTTGTGGGTTGGTTAAAAAAGAAACCGTGGCCACAGGCAAGTGAAGTAACACGGTTCGGTTTTAGTCAGTAACAGTCTTACACGCCCTTCCGGTCCACCCAGAGCGGCAGATCATTTGATGATTTCCCATCCCAAACGAAAAAAGAGGGTTGGTTACAATATGACAATGAAAACTCATAATAAGATATCATTTTTGTAATAATTTTAAAACAGGTTTCGACATGTGACGTGTGAAACCGCTCTGTCAGAATTAATATTGAAATTGTTAAATATTGTTCACATTTCTGTGGATTACATTTTGAATAGGTATTTTGGGGATCTCGCTTCATTGTTGATTTATGAAGATGATATTATGATCATTTGGAGAGGTACAATGGATCGTAATGTTGGGCCACAAAAGCGATCAATGAAAGGCAAATGCATGCAGCTGAGAAGAGAATGCTAAGAGGGATCTATGGTGTTACATGAATGAATTGAATAAGAAATGTGTATAACGGAGCGTGACTGGTTAATTTTGAATATTGTGATCCGTTTTGGGTCAGTACCAATTGTCCGTAAATTACTCTACTATTTTTTGAAGTCAATTAATCGATCGGTATTTGGATAAATTATTATTTTTTATTAAGGTAACCCCATGGCGCAAATGGTAACACCGACTGCAGTTGCCTTTGACATAGCGAGCGACGATTTGCGCGGGTATTATACTTTGCTCAAGCTTCGATCGAGTGTGTGTTGGTCATACTCAAACTCAGTGGCTTTTATCTGTTTTAATCTGAGATTATTATTGTAATCCCTTAATATTAATACTATCTAAGTGTCTGTACAGTTAAAATAATAAGAATCGAACATCACACTGTAGTTATTGTTTATTGTTTTCTCGAAATACCGCCCACAATGGATGCTCATGCGGATGAGAAGACAACTCAACTATCCGGAACCTTCGGCCTCGCCTTCCTGACGTTTTCCCCGTTATGTACTATCAGCTGTAGAAGTCCATTTCCACCTTAAAGACTACTGTCGCCTGCGCTAAACCGGCCACGCACACTACCGCATTATTTTTTTATCGCAGTCTCCGTCTTTCTTTACAGTAATGCAAAATTTCGTTACTTCATTTGAAGTTAAGTTAGCGGCCGCACTTAACAATGGTGCTATCATAAGCGAGCGATTGTGGGTTCGATCCTTAATAAAGGCAAATCTTTTTGTTGTTTCATATAATTTAAAATTATGATAATTGATTTGTATTTTAAAGTAAAAATGTTTGCAAATAATATTTAAACGAATAGGAAAATTTATTGAATATTTATCCCAAAAAAGGTTTTTATTATATGTTTTAGTTTACCATAGAGGTAATATAATAAAAAAATAGCATATTATAATGCAATATACTATAAAGTTATATATTATTCGGTATAGATATACTTATACTAACAAATGAAACAAACGTTGAAACGGCAGCATTGTAATAATTTATATAAAAGCAATCATTGACAAACTTATGATATTGTTATGGTAAAAAATACAAAAAACATTTTTGGTTGTTAGATATGAAAATTATAATATTATACATATATTATGATTAAAGAGGTTATAGCTTAATTATTCATTTTCTTAAAGAAAAGAGGATTGAAGCTTAACCTGAATATTATTGCAATCATAAAATAATCTATACTAAAACACAAAATAGTGCTTATTACATTTACAATTTTTTTGCGTGTATAGCATGGTACTAGTGCTGTCATCCTGCAGTGACTTTTTCGGAGTTTGATGGCATGAGATTATAATCTTCAAGCGCTTTCTTAGTTCAAAAGTAAACGAACTTATTTCTTATCGAATTCCGAAATTATTGTTTTTATAATTTACCAAAAGTAATTTGTATTGAAATTGCAAAAGGCGACATCTGTTAGCCATTAAGCCAACCGAACATATTACTGTCACTTAGCAAATTACTTTAGAGATGGTTTAGAGTCCGTTATTAAGATATTTTACCATTATATATAATGGTATATATTTAAAACACTCTGTAGGACACTTTTGCACTGTGATTGTTATCAATAGTTTTTTTTAAATTGTTTAGCTCGATAAGACTCCACCAGTCGCGCCAGTTTATTTTTAAACCACAAATGCAACCTCCCTTCTTCGCAGGATTTAAAAGTTTATTCAACGGTAAATATTGTCGTTTTGTTTCACTTGTCTCGACAGCTACCTTCGTCCTCCAACCTCTTGACCTTGACCTCCAACGGCTTACAGTATTTCTCTAAAACAATAACAATTTTATTACAGACTTGCAAGAAGCTATTAGTTTGCACCTTAACACAAATAATAATAAAAACAACTTACACAAAAGCCGGTTTCATATCATATTTGAGATAATTATATTGCTGCATATGTCTGCATATTGATTAAAAAAGTAAAACTAATAACACAAACTGGTAACTATATGTTCACCAACTAACAACAGCTAAGTTATATTATTTGAGTTATTGTAGCTAATAATAGTTATTGTAGGTAGCGGAATATTTTTTGTGAAGGAGTGATTCAGATTCTTTCAAGTCTACCGTCATCTTTTTATAATGACTCTAATATAGAAAAAATTTTAAAAGAAATTATCATCTTTAAGTTGCGGATCGGTATTTTTAGATATTTTTGTTGTCAGCATTCATAACTCACCAATAAACATTTAAAAAATATTTTGTAAGTTATCAGATTTGAACTCGAACCACCTTGAACGCCTATCAAGGCGAAAACCGTTAGGCCATTGAAACACTTAGTGTGGACGTTGAAACTAGTAAGTAGTACCTAACAATCATAAGCGGGCAGCAAAGTGTATGAGTGTGTATCAAACTTTATTATAGAAGAAGGTCGTAACTACAACTAGTATTGCTTGGCCATAGTTTTGTGAGATTGCAACTCGACTTTTGGTCTTGACTGTACATAAGAGAAAGTCTGAAAATGGCACAGTTAATTGAAAAGTTGTCTGAATCGGTTGTCATGGTATATAATAATGAGGAAAATATTGTGAGGTTTGAGTGTGAATAATTCAATGGCTATATGAGAAGAGGAGGAAATGAAGAGATCCGTAGAAGAACCAAAGTCACCGACATAGCTCTTCGAGTCGCTAAAATTAAGTGGCAGTGTGCGGGGCACATTACTCGTAGAATCGATGGCCGATGGGGCAGTAAGGTTCTGGAGTGGCGGCCACGTACCGGAATACGCAGCGTAGGGAGGCCCCCAACAAGCTGGAATAATGACCTGGTGCCGGTCGCGGGAAGGCGATAAATGCGGGCAGCACATAACTGGTCATCGTGGAAAGCCTTGGGGAGGCCTTTGTCCAACAGTGCACCTCTATAGGCTGAAGAAGAGAAGAGGAACACCAAAGAAACGATAGATGAAATGTAAGAATGATATTCTTAGGAAGGTATTAATTACTGAAATGACAACTTTGATATTTGTTGAATTTGAAATAGGGGTTTGCTGTACAACGCAATTTAATTATAATTATTATTTTTCTGTTGTCCTATAACTGACTGCCTCTTCGGTGTAATGGGCGTAACGGATACTGCTAGAAATAAGGTCGTGGGTCCAATTACTTTTTATAGCTAACTGTTGTTGGATTTTTTTACCTGTTTCATGATTTGTATTTGGCTGATGACAATAAGCGTCCCATTATATAAGATTTTCAAATAAGTGGTGAAATGAGCGTGTGTTATAGACACGCCTTTACCCTTCTGGGGTCGTAACATTGTGCAGTTGTGAAAACGGTATAGCGCTATTTGTTTGATAATGGTTCTGTCGATAGCTGATGGACTGCGTTTCTTAGGCGCGATTTTGGGAAATTACATTCAAGCAAACACAAAAATGGAAAAGGACTTACTGAAATATACAGCGATGCCCTCTCCGGGTTGTGATGGATGCCTCCACCGATGTCCACTAGTTCAGTTTGGTTGTTGGATTCAAGGGGTAATTATTGATTTAAAGAATGGTTATTTTCGCCGGCCGGCGCGTGTTCTTGTCATTTTTAGGGTTCCGTACCTCAAAAGTAAAAAACGGAACCCTTATAGGATCACTTTGTTGTCCGTCTGTCTGTCTGTCTGTCAAGACCCTTTATCTCAAGAACGCGTAGACGTATCAAACTGAAATTCACATGAAATACTCAGGTCTATTGTCCCTTTAAGCTGTAAGAATATCAAACTTCTAAGCCAAGCCAATCAAAAGATACAGTCGATTATGTCGATATTTTCAACAAATTTTCGACACTCGCAAAAGAATCAAAACCTACGGGATACTTCCCGTAAACTCAGAATCTTGAAATTTGGCATGAAGCATTGTCATATAATGCAAATATAGGAAAAATTACGAAAATCACATTTTTGTAGTTATATAATATAATAAAATTATTTTAATAAAATGAAACTTACTACCTTATTTCTCACGAACGAATGAAGGTATCAAATTGAAATTTATACCAAATACTCAGGTCTATTGTCCCTTTAAGCTGTAAGAATATCAAACTTCTAAGCCAAGCCAATCAAAAGATACAGTCGATTATGTCGATATTTTCAACAAATTTTCGACACTCGCAAAGGAATCAAAACCTACGGGATACTTGCCGTAAACTCAGAATCTTGAAATTTGTCATGAAGCATTGTCATATAATGCAAATATAGGAAAAAATACGAAAATCACATTTTTTTAGTTATATAATATAATAAAATTATTTTCATAAAATGAAACTTAGTACCTTATTTCTCACGAAGGAATAAAGGTATCTAATTGAAATTTATACCAAATACCAAGGTCTATTGTTCCTTTAAGCAGTGAAAAATTTATTTTAATCTTAATTTATTTTAATCTTAATTTATTTTAATCTTAATTTATTTTGTGCATTTGATTGTATTTTTAAAATTTGACATTTAAAACATACTTCTTGAATAATCTATTTGATTTTATTTATTTTTTGTATTAACGCTTAAATTACTTGTCAAACTTGGGCTAACTACCTACATGTGTAAGTGCTGTGCACACCTATAATTGATAGATTCACTGCAGTATTTTATATTTAAGACTAATTTATATTTATGTTTATGTGAATTAATTGTTGGAGTGCCATAATAAATAGAAAAAACAAAAAATCAAACTTCTAAGTTAACGCGATCAAAAGATAGAGCAGTTTATACCGATACCTTAGACGAATTTCCGTCACACGCTAGGGAATCAAAACCTACAAGGTACATCCCGTAAACTCAGAATCTTGAAATTTGGCATGAAGCATTGTCATATAATGCAAATATAGAAAAAATTGCGAAAATCACATTTTTAAAGTTATATAATGTAATATTTTTTTTTTAATAAAATGAAACTTACTACCTTATTTCCCATGAACCAATAAAGGTATCAAATTGAAATTTATACCAAATACTTACGTCTATTGTCCATTTAAGGGGATAGATACCCTCGAGCGGCCAAAAACGCTCATCTTTCAAAGGTTATTCCTCCAAAATGCCTTGATCAAAAATTTTGAAAAAAATATATTATAATCATAGATTTAAGCACAACATATTTATTGTTTAATATTTTCTATACGGCCTATATTTATGTCAAAAGAAAAATATTTCTACACGGCGTTTTTTAACTTTTAAATCGATATTTCTCTTAAAGCGCTTAGACTTTTTTAAATATTCTTACTCGCAGTAACGTGTATCTGTAAGAGCTATAGAATCATAGTTCTATTTTAAAATTGATGAAATATTTAATAAGAAAAGGAATAAAAATGAGTGTCCGTACGAGTTTCCGCCTTGCGAGGTTCAGAGGGGCTCTATGCGGGACGCGGGCGCGGGACGGCCGGCAGTCTCGCGCCAGCGCTCGTGAGAGGAGGCTGTGTCACTTTTTGCTCCGTGCACCCTTGGATACTAATGTAAAGACATGCTTCAGAAGCGTGGAAAATAATAACGACGTAGTATGATCCAGTACAAGTCTGTTTAATTAATGATCAACAGTACAGACATCAGTAGCTTTTATACACCATTGAGTCAAAACACTAACGAATAGTCACAAAACTAATAGACAACGGAAACGGAAATTATCAGGTATTGAATAAAATTAAGAAAAAGTTAATAGTAACGCTAGTAATTGTCAATAATTGTGTACAGATATTTGGATTAACCTAAAATATCGAAAGTTGTTTATATTTATTTATTTGAACAATGCTTGATTCAATAAATAAATATCCGATGGGCGGGAAGACTAATGCTCGAGAGGAATTTATAATAAAAGTTGGCGGTAATCGGAAGTTGCATCAATAATTCTAAAATTAATAAAATAATGGCCGAAAGACCGGAAGTGTACTTCCAAGTGTGATTTTAGAATAAACTAAGGTTTTAAAATCCTCCCAAGTAATTTAAAGTAATCATAATAAATTTAAATTAACATAAATAATTACGCAACTACGATCAATATAAAATAATTATGAAACTAAGTATAGCTTCATAGATGGGCGGGAAGCGCAAGCTGTAACACTAAGTACTTCGAGTGCAACGAAGTATTTTTAGTGATTTTGTGTATAATTATTGAATGTTTGCATTTATTGCCGCGCTGGGACGCTTTACGTGATTTTATATGATGCTTTATTTTGATACTAGCTTTCCGCCCACGGCTTCGCCCGCGTGGTGTTCGATTATATCGTGCTTTTCAGATTTCCTTCGGGAACACCAAATTTTTCCGGGATAAGAAGTACCCTATCATTTAATCCGGATTTCTAACTTTATGTCTACAAAATTTCAAA
This sequence comes from Sesamia nonagrioides, assembly GCA_017933935.1. Classification (NCBI taxonomy): domain Eukaryota; kingdom Metazoa; phylum Arthropoda; class Insecta; order Lepidoptera; family Noctuidae; genus Sesamia; species Sesamia nonagrioides. Next base: position 65,027 of record JADWQK010001973.1, read on the forward strand.
GCAATCGGTTCAGTAGTTACAGTGTGAAAGCAGAACAAACAAACTCACTTTCCCATTTATAATATTAGTATGATTCGGTTACATCGCGCTTCTAGATTCCTTCGGGTTAAAGTTATTTCTAAGTAGGGCATGCAATACCGGTTTATCGGTTTTCATTTTTACTGCCTTTTCTCCTTTGGTCTTTTTTCGTAACTATAAAATTACCGGTAAAAAAATATAAAACCGGTAATTTACCGGTTTTATGTTTTGGGAAAAGTTGTTAATTTATTCACGCATACGTCAAACTTTCCATTATATGTAATGTTTGACACTTAAAAGTAGCTTTGACGTAAGCGTTTGTGACGATTCGTGTCATTCATTAGTTTGTATAACTGTACTGTACAACCAGAGATGCGATTTATTTGAAATACTTCTATTTAAAATGCAAATACAAAATGCAAAATAGCTATTTTGTATTTAAATGCTTTTTAGTAAAAAGCATTTTGTATTTTATTTGAAATAGCTTTCGAGATATATTTTGTATTTTTAATATTCATTTCAAAATGCAAAATACTTTGTGATAAAGTTTAGCCAATATTACGAGTAAACAAAATGAAATTTATGAGCGAATGACGTCTGTATTGCCATTATTCCATATTTTTACTTCTTCTCCTTCTACTTTACGATCAAGTATTGAATACTACTTCAACTCTTGATCAATGGCCCCTGTGGAATAGTTACCACAATTGTGCCAATAACACGTGTAACGAATTATAGAAATTTTTTGAAAATTTGATTTCACAATAATGGCGGATATCGCCAATGACAGTTGAAAAAAAAACATTTTTTACTTCTTTGGTCAGGTTTTTTGGCGGGAAAGTCAAGCAGAGTGTCACGCTCATTTTTCATTGGACTTTTAAAATTATTTATAGTGTTGTAAATAAAAGCGCGTGATTTATGTAGTAAAAAGTGCATTCAGTGAATAATTTATAAAGAACATTGAAATATTGCAGCATAGTGGCCACATCATGACTTTACCCCAAACCCCTCCTATAGTGGGATTTTTAATTCGAGTCAGAAAAATGACAAGGGCAAGTGTCACTGATATGAATAAGGGTGACCCGCTACAATAGTGATGTTCGGCAATCAATAGACTTAGACATTTCTTCTTCTTCAGCCTATAGATGTCCACTGCTGAACAAAGGCCTCCCCCGAGGCTTTCCACGATGACCGGTCTTGTGCTGCCCGCATCCATCGGCTTTCCGCGACCTTCACCAGGTCATCGGTCCACCTTATTGTTAGACATTTCATCATCAACCTTTTATCGTCCCACTGCTGGGCACAGGTCTCCTCTCATACAGAGAAGGATTGAGCATAATCACCACGCTTGCTCAATGCGGGTTGGCGATTTCAGACTTAAAGTCCAGGTTTCCTCAAGATGTTTTAAGGTGAAGACCTTCAGTCATTGGTGTCCAATATATACTTAGAAAGTACATATAACTATAGAAAAGTTACATTGTCCCTGTAGTGGAGCGCCAACCAAAGCCGACGCCCTGTCGCTGATCGACTCTTGCTGGGCCTTCACGGGGGCAACCCGTGATCCAACCAGGTAGGGGTCTGGTCGCACGGGCGTCGTGAAACACTTCGGGCGCACCTACAGTCACACAAAACAAAAGCACACCGTCCATCGCCGGAGGGAAGGCACACCCTCGCGGCGTCGACTTAGGTGTGCGAAGACAATGAAGAACAGCACCCCTAGGGTGCAATCCAAAGACGGGTCCCCAATTTTGGAGACCGAGAGACCGACCCCACGGTCATGGGGCCATAAAGGAGCCCCCAAACCGTCTCCTCGCGCCCCCAACTCGGGGTCGCAGAGAGGACCACGAACGGAATGGTACTTGCCTGACCTGGAATCGAACCCGCGCACTCATACTTAAGAGGCTGGTGTTTTAACCACTAGGCCACCACGACATTTTTACATTTAGTCTTGCATTATTTCATTAGGTATCAAAGCGGTTTTTTATTGTAAATATGTAATACATACCGTATTTAACAATATGATTTTAGAAATATGGGCCTTACCAGCATATTAAACTCACTACAACATTATCACAAGAGCTGGGGAAAAAATGTTTAAAGAGATTCAGAGCAACTAGGAAATAATACAAATCATTTTATACGTTTTTATTCGTTACTTTTTTATTGATTACCACTCGAATCAGAATCGGTTACATTTATAAATTATGAATCCGCACATTCATCCATGATGTGGTCGAGTTGACACATTTCATCTTCAACTTTTATGGCATGATTGATGCACTCCTCCAATTTTCCGGTGTCAAGTTTTGTTTTTCCTGGCGACGTACTCCTTTGCTTGAGCCCAAACTAAGGTCCGTATTACAGAACGTCACTCAAAACTCAAGCTTTACTTAAGTCTCGATTCAAGCCACTTGATGGGTTAAAACTAGTTTTAAGTAATGTTTAAGCAGAGATCAATGCCTGAGTTTCCTTTTGGAATACGCACCTAACTCTATTAGGTTGAGCTCACAGTGATAAGGGGGCAGACGCAGAATTGTGGCACCGCGATTCAGCGGCCAATTCTTCCACAACATAGCGTTCGTAATTAGTTTTTGTTACAATAAACAGTTTTAATCTACCCACTGAAATTATTTATTTTATCATTATTTCAAATATAAACTGACTTTTGTTCCATCCTGTATTTTTATTTATACAGTATGTTAACTAACAGAGGGCGTTCCCGTTAACCCGAAATAGTATAGCATACATACATGCTAAAAAAAATATTTCCATTTGAAAACAAAATGTTTTTAAAATTTTTCCAATAAGAAAATATTCAATAAAAATTTTAAATTGACATGTAAAAGAAACACACTGTACACGCAAACTTGAAAGACGGCAAGGTCGCAATTTGTTTATGATACTACGCTACTATTTTGATTTAAAACAGGAGGTTTCAAATTTATTTCCAATTAGAATTTTTTTTATTCGGATTTTTTTATGCTTATTTTTCTATGCTGATATTTTTATTTTAATCTATTAATGATATATATTAACGAGTTTAAGGGAACGCCCTCTGTTATTTAACATACTGTATACATATACGCAATTTGAATCAAAAAGTGCAATCTAGACTAAGTTTTAAGTGTAAAATCTCGATTTACCACATCACTATTTATTTGGGACAAAAAACCTGCAACACTTCGCTCTGGGGGACTTCAACGCCTGCCACCAGGACTGGCTCTTCCCATACCAGAGGACCGACCACGCTGGGAGAGAAGCGCGAAACTTCGCGCTTTCTATGGGCCTTTCCCAGCTGGTAGAGCAAGCGACTAGGGTGCCTGATGTAGTTGGGCATACTGCCAACTGTTTGGACCTTCTGCTGACCACTGATCCGGACAGATGTGTTGTAATAGTTTCCTCACCGTTGGGAACTTCAGACCACTGTCTGGTGAAGTCTGTAACGTCCTTCTCCCCACCAGATCACGACTCTCGTGGTGAACGGCGAATGTGGCGATACAGGTCAGCGGATTGGGATGAGATGCGCCACTTCTTTGCGTCTTATCCTTGGCAGCAGGTCTGCTTCTCTTCTGACAATCCTTCGAGCTGTGCGGACGCTATAACCGATGTGGTGCGTCAAGCTATGGAGTATTTTATCCCATTCAATGACGTGCCCGTCGGTGGCTCGGCTCGCCCATGGTTCAATGCCGATTGTGTCCAAGCTGAACAGCGTAAGCACACGGCATTTCTCGCCTGGGTTGACGCTCGTGACCGCGGAGCTCCGGATCTAAGCTCAAAGAAGAGAGCCTTTAACCGTGCTGCCAAGTCCTACAAGAAGGCGCTCAAGAAGGCTCGCTTCGACCGCATTACCCATATTGGCAACAAGTTATCTGCGCAGCCATCCGGTAGCAGATCTTTTTGGTCCCTTGCCAAATCGGTTGAGGCGAACTTCTGTCGGCCCTCACTGCCTCCGCTGGTTAGGCCTGATGGAACACTGGCTCATACGGCGAGAGAGAAAGCAGGTCTCTTTGCATCTCTCTTTGCCCATAATTCGCGTCTTGATACTGGCAGTGCTACTCCACCTAATTTACCTCATCGCGGAGCTTCAATGCCTGAGGTTCGCATTAGAAACAAGGAGGTTCTGAGAGTACTGTGTCGTCTGGACGTGAATAAGGCTAGTGGTCCGGATGGTATACCAGCGATTGTTCTTAAAGCATGTGCGCCCGAGTTGTCTCCTGTATTGACGCGCTTGTATCGCCTCTCATTTAGGACTGGTATAGTGCCCAAGTCCTGGAAGCTTGCTAACGTGCAGCCTGTGCCCAAGAAGGGTAGTCGTGCCGATCCTGCCAACTATCGGCCGATTTCGATCACCTCCATACTTTGCAAAATTATGGAGCGTGTATTGAACTCGCGCCTCTTGGCATACCTGGAAGGTAACGATCTCCTCAGTGACCGACAGTACGGGTTTCGCCGCAATCGGTCAACTGGGGACCTACTAGTGTATGCCACCCACTTGTGGGGCGAGGCTCTCGAGAAGAATGGGGAAGCGATTGCTGTCTCCCGTGATGTCTCGAAGGCCTTCGACCGGGTTTGGCACGCTGGCCTTTTGAGTAAGTTTCCAGCGTACGGCATTTCCCCTAGCCTGACTGGCTGGGTAAAAGATTTCCTGACTGAACGGTCCCTCCGAGTTGTTGTCGACGGATGCTCTTCTGAGCCCATGTCAACTAATGCCGGTGTTCCTCAGGGGTCTGTTCTCTCTGCAACTCTGTTTCTGCTGCATATTAACGATCTGCTGATGCCCGGTATCTATGGGTATGCAGATGACAGCACAGTTGTAGAGAGATACCTGCCGGATGCTCGGGCTAGTAGGGAATCAATCCGGTCCGAAAGAGAGGCCATGGTTGAGCGAACGAGTGTTGCACTGCAGGCAGTCTCCGAATGGGGCAATGCCAATCTTGTAGCATTCAATGCCGCCAAAACACAGGCGTGTCTTTTCACCGCCAAAAGGAGCCCGTTCACCTTGGCCCCTACTTTTCGGAATGTGTCCTTGGAGTGTTCCGACCACCTTCAGCTTTTGGGAGTTGAGATTTCCTCGAACCTTAACTTTGGGCGGTTCATTGAGTCCAAGGCCAAGGTGGCTGCCAGGAAACTTGGCGTTATCGCAAAGGTCCGGCAGTACTTCACACCTGGGCAGCTTCTAATGTTATACAAAGCACAGGTCCGTTCGTGTGTGGAGTACTGCAGCCACATTTGGGCTGGTGCTGCCAAGTGTCACCTGGCCACTTTGGATTCAGTGGAGAGACGTGCAAAGAGGCTGATTGGTGACCCTGATCTAACTCGAGTTGGTCTCCAAAGCCTAGAGCACAGGCGTAAAGTAGCCAGCCTTTCGGTGTTCTATAGGATGCATTTCGGGGAGTGTGCGAGGGAATTGCATGATTTAATTCTCCCATCTCCGTTCCACCAGCGGACGACCCGTCGTACGGCTGGTTTCCACCCTTACGTTGTTAACACCACTACGATCCGGACGAAGCGCTTCGCCTCCTCCTTTATACCGCGTACATCGAGGGACTGGAACAATTTGCCCGCGGCGGTGTTTCCGTCGGACTACAATTTGAGTGTCTTCAAGGCTAGAGTGAATAGGCTCTTAATAAACTAGTGCGCTTTACCATCAACGATTGCGTCACTGCTTACCATCAGGCAGGATTGCGGTCAAGCGCTGGTTTATATTTTATAAAAAAAAAACACTGGAGTTGTCATTTATCTGACTCGAATTAAAAATCATAATGTAGTCGGCTCACGCGGAAACGAAAGGAGGTAGGTTAGTTAAGTCAGGATAAGATTTTTTTTTTTATAAGTTATAAACAAGCGCTTGACCGCAATCCCGCCTGATGGTAAGCAGTGATGCGATCATTGATGGTAAAGCGCGCTAGTTTATTAAGAACCTATTCACTCTAGCCTTGAAGACACTCAAATTGTAATGTGACGGAAACACCGTCGCTGGCAAATTGTTCCAGTCCCTCGATGTACGCGGTATAAAAGAGGAAGCGAAACGCTTCGTCCGGGTCGCAGTGGTATCAACAACGTAAGGGTGGAAACTCGCCGTACGACGGGTCGTCCGATGGTGGAACGGTGATGGGGGAATTAAATCATGCAATTCCCTTGCACACTCACCAGAATGCAATAATAATAATAATAATAATAATAATATTTATTTATTTGCACAAACATGTGTGTACATACAGAAATTATTATTCGTATATGTAGGATGAAAAAACATAAATTGGCTCTACATGCAACCTATAGAAGACCGAAAGGCTGGCCACTCTACGCCTGTGCTCCAGGCTTTGGAGACCGTTTCGAGTTAAGTCTGGGTCGCCAATCAGCCTCTTCGCACGCCTCTCCACTGAATCCAAAGTATCCAGGTGACATTTCGCAGCACCAGCCCAAATGTGGCTGCAGTACTCCACACACGAGCGGACCTGTGCTTTGTACAACATTAGAAGCTGCCCCGGTGTGAAGTACCGCCGGACCTTTGCGATAACGCCAAGTTTTCTAGCAGCCACCCTGGCCTTGGACTCAATGAACCGCCCAAAGTTAAGGTTCGAGGAAATCTCTACTCCCAAAAGCTGAAGGCGGTTGGTGCACTCCAAGGATACATTCTGAAAAGTAGGAGCCAAGGTGAACGGGCTCCTTTTGGCGGTGAAAAGACACGCCTGTGTTTTGGCGGCATTGAATGCTACAAGATTGGCTTTGCCCCATTCGGAGACTGCCTGTAGTGCAGCACTCGTACGCTCTACCATAGCCTCTCTTTCGGACCAGATTGCTTCCTTACTAGCCCGAGCTTCCGGCAGATATCTCTCCACAACTGTGCTGTCATCTGCATACCCATAGATACCGGGCATCAGCAGATCATTAATATGCAGCAGGAACAGAGTTGCAGAGAGAACAGACCCCTGAGGAACACCGGCATTGGTCGACATGGGCTCCGATGAGCATCCGTCGACAACAACTCGGAGGGACCGTTCAGTCAGGAAGTCTTTAACCCAGCCAGTCAGGCCAGCGGAAACGCCGTACGCTGGAAGCTTACTCAAAAGGCCAGCGTGCCATACCCGGTCGAAGGCCTTCGAGACATCAAGGGAGACGGCAATCGCTTCCCCATTTCTCTCGAGGGCCTCGCCCCACAAGTGAGTGGCATACACTAGTAGGTCCCCAGTTGACCGATTGCGCCGAAAACCGTACTGTCGGTCACTGAGGAGATCGTTACCTTCCAGGTAAGCCAAGAGGCGCGAATTCAATACACGCTCCATAATCTTGCAGAGTATGGAGGTTACCGAAATCGGCCGATAGTTGGTAGGATCGGCACGACTACCCTTTTTGGGCACGGGCTGCACGTTGGCAAGCTTCCAGGACTTGGGCACTATACCAGTCCCAAATGAGAGGCGATACAGGCGCGTCAATACAGGAGACAACTCGGGCGCACATGCCTTAAGAACAATCGCTGGTATACCATCTGGACCACTAGCCTTATTCACGTCCAGACGACACAGTGCTCTCAGGACCTCCTTGTTCCTAATGCGAACCTCCGGCATTGAAGCTCCGCAATGAGGTAAATTAGGTGGAGTAGCACTGCCAGTATCAAGACGCGAACTATGGGCAAAGAGAGATGCAAAGAGACCTGCTTTCTCTCTCGCCGTATGGGCCAGTGTTCCATCAGGCCTCACCAGCGGTGGCAGTGTGGGTCGACAGAAGTTCGCCTCGACCGATTTGGCAAGGGACCAAAAAGATCTGCTACCGGATGGCTGCGCAGATAGCTTGTTGCCAATATGGGTAATACGGTCGAAGCGAGCCCTCTTAAGCGCCTTTTTGTAGGACTTGGCAGCACGGTTAAAGGCTCTCTTCTTTGAGCTTAGATCCGGAGCTCTGCGGTCACGAGCGTCAACCCAGGTGAGAAATGCCGCGTGCTTATGCTGTTCAGCTTTGACACAATCGGCATTGAACCATGGGCGAGCTGAGCCACCGACGGGCACGTCGCTGAAGGGGATAAAATACTCCATAGCTTGACGCACCACATCGGTTATAGCGTCCGCACAGCTCGACGGATTGTCAGAAGAGAAGCAGACCTGCTGCCAAGGATAAGACGCAAAGAAGTGGCGCATCTCATCCCAATCTGCTGACTTGTATCGCCACAATCTCCGTTCACCACGAGAGTCGTGATCTGGAGGGGAGAAGGATGACACAGACTTCACCAGACAGTGGTCTGAAGTTCCCAACGGTGAGGAAACTGTTACAACACATCTGTCCGGATCAGTGGTCAGCAGAAGGTCCAAACAGTTGGCTGTCTGGCCAACTACATCAGGCACCCTAGTCGCTTGCTCTACCAGCTGGGAAAGGCCCATAGAAAGCGCGAAGTTTCGCGCTTCTCTCCCAGCGTGGTCGGTCCTCTGGTATGGGAAGAGCCAGTCCTGGTGGCAGGCGTTGAAGTCCCCCAGAGCGACGAACTGAGCGTCAGGGTGCCGATGCAGCGCATTGTCAGCAGCCTCACTGAGGTGGTCGAATAACCGAGTTGTCTCCTGATCACCGCTGTGCGATCGGTAGACACAGGTGTAGACAATTTTGTCTACACCAGTGTCAACCAACAGCCATAAGGTCGATAGATGAGGGTCTTCGAGGTGACGGAGACGCCGGCAACAGATGTCATTGCGGACATACACACAGACCCCAGCACGCTGCAGGAAATGATGCTCCAAAGAGTATCCCGGGTAGTTGAGGTATGCCGCATCAGACGGACATCTGATCTGGGTCTCCGTCAAGAAAAGTAGGTGAGGCTTTTCAGTCTCAAGGTGGTGGTGGACTGCATCGATATTGGAGTGCAGACCTCGAATGTTTGAGAGGTGCACTTTAAACGAGAGGACGTGCGCCCGCTGTGCACACCTACTTTTCTTATTTGAACTTTTCATCTTTGATTTTAAATTGAGTGAATAGGAAGGAAGACGGCAGTTGAGCGAGGTGAAGCAATGTTAAACCCAACAACACTACCAACGATGCCGCGCCAAAGGGAGGTTGATCTGGAGACTGCGGGGACGCCCGAACCCCCCCAGGGATCGCCATCGGGTCCTCTCGTCCGGTCGCCAACCGGCACGATGGGGCCACCCTGGGATTTTTCGCAGTTGGCGGGGCAGCCTTTCGTGTGTGGCTGGCACACTACTTGGGCCCCCAACTACCTGCGGTCGGCCAGCGGAGCACCGTGCTTCGGATCCCGCTACCCTCCAGGACCAAACTCCCGACACAACAACATTTGGCAAATCGTACCCGGCACACATCGCAACACAACTGCTCAGACCCGTCCTCCGGACGGCTTCACCAAACATCATGCCGGAACACGACGAATCGCTTGGCGACATGACTTTGTCTGGTGGGTGGTAACTTATGCCGGCGGCTGATGTTGTGGCCTCCCACCTAAAAAACAATATATAAGAAATAGAATAATATATAAGAATATATATAAAGGAAAAAATAGAAAAGGATAAACTTCCTCAAGTCCAGACTGTATGGCGTACCATGCCTTTGCCTTTTCCGTTTAGAAGTACGGAAAGAAGTGAACTAAAAAAAATCAACCAAAACGACGAACATTCATTATATCTATAGATAAGAAACTATTTTATTTTGAAAAAAGTATTTTGAAAATACCTATTTTGCATTTAGCATTTCAAATACAAAACGCAAAACTATTTGGTATTTTGTATTTGGAATAGTAAATCTGAAAAGTATTTTGCATTTTGTATTTAAATGCTTTTTTAAAACCATTTTGTACATCTCTGTGTACAACGACTATCGAACTCATGTCAAATTTTCCAATGACTCCAGAGCTAGACGAACGTAACCAGTCTTACTAGCTTGGCAGTGCAGGATTGAATACCGTATTGGTGGGGCCAGAACACTTATCGGTAAACTAATCTGCTTCAGGGAATGTGATACTCGTCCTAGAGTGATACGCTTTGTAAGGCGGGTATTTTCAGGTACAAATACCAACCTACCTAACCAACCTAACCTGTCAGGGAGCACATCGACTTCCTGAAGCAGAAAATGTACGGTACACCCAGAATCGCACTTTCTAAAACAATGAATGGTGGGTTTATCGACCAGACCAAGGTGGCTGACACTTACCTACTGGATGACGATGCCATGTGTTCATTCTGGCGCAGTATCTGTTTGGTGCCTGTCGCTTTTTTGGATCAAATGGTTTTCAATGTTGCACGCTCGCTTGAGTCTGGTTCGCTACCTCAGTTCCTAACAACTAGAGTAACCCACCTGCTCCGTAAATCAGGTAGCACTGCGGAACCCAAAACTTATTGGCCGATCACTTGTTTACCGACCATCTTTAAAGTTCTTACATCCAATTTTAAAGTTAAAATTAACAAACATATTGACAGCAACTCATCATGTCTGCCTCTCAAAATGGATGTAGGAGCGGCTCCCGCGGTACTAAGGAGCTACTCCTTAATAACATGGCCATTACCCAACAAGTTCGTCGTTCCCAAAAGGATCTATCGACATGTTGAATAGTTTTTTTTTTTTGATATTGCCTTTCACGGACACCAGCTCCTCACATATGTAACAAATACTAGACTGAGTAATTGTACGGTTTTAGCTATAAACAAAACATTGTGAGGAGAAATAAATGAATAATAATTATTATTATTATATAATAAGGCCTATTATGACTTGGTGCCACATACAAGGCTCATGCGGGTGATGGAGTTCTATAAAGTTGATGCAACTCTGCACACCATCTTGATGACGTGTATGGCTAATGGAGGACGGTCCTTCGCTATCCTGGATATCGAGATATTCATAGGAATAGCGATCCGAGCCAGGTCTATTCCAGGGCGATACTTTGAGTCAACTTTGATTTTGCTTAGCCTTGAATCCTCTAAGTACACTGCTGGAGAATACACATCTAGACTATCGGCTGAGCAGAGGTGGTCAGGTTATATCGCACTTCTTTTACATGAGTGACTTAAAATTCATTGCTCCCTACAAATTTCAACTGAAGGAGCTAATGAAAATTACTGAAACTTTCAGTAGCGTTATCAGGATGGAATTTTGTGTGGATAAATGTGTGGTCATGCATGTAAAGCGAGGAGAGATTGCGGCATCCATGGGAACCCAACTCACGTTCCGTAAACCTTAGAGCGCTCTCTGCATCTGAAACCTATAAATATTGGGTATGTCGAATGCTTTATACCAGTAACATTGATACCCAAAGTATCAATGTTACTGGTATGAAGCAATCGCTGAAGAAACGTTTTGCATCTCATATTCATCTTCGCGTCGCTGAAAAAAGTAATAAATAGTCTTCTATTAAGCGGAAATAAGGTACGAGCCTTCAACGGTTGGATCATCCCGATTTTATGTACTCTTTCAGCATACTAAAATGGACTCGGACCGAAGTCGACACCCTGGATAGGAGGGTCCGTACGGTGCTGACTACAATTCAATTGCATCACCCACTGACATCGGTTATGAGGCTGTTTTAGTGTATACCCCGCGAAAAAGAGAAAGTTGAAGCTTTTTAAATGGTAAGACCCTCCACAATCGCGAGACATGCAGTCTCAGGGAATATTTCCTAAAAACCGACGTGGGAATGCATCGAGATGTGGTCGCGGTTGACAAGGGAATCACTCCGCTCTCCTTGCCTTGGCTAAAAAGAACTGGTGCAAGCCAGTATACCTACTTGACACTGAAGATCGCATGGAGGTTTAGCAAGCTACATTGAGGTTATTTCCGGGTTCTCCACGGGCTTGATGTAGATTTACCAGCATTCGTTGGCTGGCTGCGTTTTGAAAATGAAAATTGTCTAAATTAATCTAAAGGTGCTACATTTACGCTTGACTGCGCCAAAGGAAAGGTCATGGTTTTAAAAATTGTGTTTATATGCTCATTTTAAACAATATGTAACATGTTCACTACCATTATGATTGTACCTTGTGTACTTATTTATTTTCTGCTTTAAGACTACCCAATCACATAATTAATATTTTGGAAAAAAAAATATAAATTTACCGTTTTTACCGGTTTACCGGTAAAAATATTTCAATTACCGTTTTTTTACCGGTAAAACAAAAATTACGCTAATTGCATGCCCTATTTCTAAGGCCACACCCTGTTCATTCCTCCAATAAAAATTAAGAACATCTCAAAAAAAAAAAAATCGTCAAATTTTTGCTAAGTACAAAACAATAATATTTTCCTTCCCTAAAAAAAATATATAATTGATACTTGTAATTTAATCCATATGAAACTTGATTAAATTTCCCCAATTTTTTTTTCTAGTAGGTAAATTAAAACAATTTCTTTTTTTCATTCATTAAGTTCATTAGTCTCAGGTGTTCATTACATAAAATTTGGTCAGCAAAATTTTTAAACAATATGTATTCTAAATAATATGCTATTTTAGTCTGACCTGTGAGTTTTATTTAGATGATGGAGTTTCCGGGATTTTTTTTTAAGTCCTGGTAAGTATCAATGGGAATTATACCAAAAACGCTAAATGCTAAATAATAACTATAAATAAAAAAGAATAAACCGGTTCCCATTTTGCATTAATCATTTTTATAAATTAATATTTGTTTTCCCTTTTTTAAATAAAAAAATCCCTGCAACGCAGTATCGAAAACAACATAATAAAAGTAATTACCTAATATGTTTCACTTTAGGGCATGAGTTTTGATACCACGTAATTCTATATTAGGTACTTTTTAGACAGAATAGTATACTTTATAGACATGGTATGGCATTCTACGTTTATTGCGAGACGTCCGCGCTCGAAGCAAGCGAGAAGGGAACGTGCACGTAAATATGATGCGGGGTGCGCGGGGGTTTCTGCCTAGCCCCGCCCAGATGCGCAAGGTCATCGTCGTTACTAATCGCCTTAAGCAGTGAAAAAATCAAACTTCTAAGTTAACGCGATCAAAAGGTACAGCAGTTTATACCGACACCTTAGACGAATTTCCGTCACACGGAAATATATAAATTATAAACCGCTACGTTTGTGCGGTGGAACCCTCGGTGTGCGAGTCCGACTCGCACTTGGGCGGTTTTTTTTTTGATGGAGAAGTGTTGAAGCAGAGAAAAGATGGCTGTTGTGTTTTTTGTAAGTTTTTCTGGCTTAGTCTCTAGACCTTTTAGCCAAAGATATGGAATTAGGAATTACATGGGAAGGAATCGGGAAATTTGAATGTGCTTGATGTAAGAATGATTGGATGCTTTAACACTATTCATCTTGTATAGCTCTATCTATGTCTGACACTGGAACATTGATGGAATCCACGACAACGGCGGGATCACGATCAAACAAATGTGATGTTGGTTATTCTATTACATAGCTGAAAGAAACCATTTTTAACCGACTTCAAAAAAAGGAGGTTATCAATTCGACCTGTATGTGTGTAAGCCAAATTTTAAGTGTATGTATGTTTTTATGTTTGTGCGCGCATATTTCCGGAGCTGCAAGTCCGATTTAAGTCATTATTTTTTGTTGTACCTACTATGTATTGTTCAACTTAGGGAATACTATAAGTTTCATCAAAATCGGTTCAAGTAGTATTGATATAGGGATTTTTTTTTTTTACTTATTATAAACCAGCGCTTGACCGCAATCCTGCCTGATGGTAAGCAGTGACGCAATCGTTGATGGTAAAGCGCACTAGTTTATTAAGAGCCTATTCACTCTAGCCTGGAAGACACTCAAATTGTAGTCCGACGGAAACACCGCCGCTGGCAAATTGTTCCAGTCCCTCGATGTACGCGGTATAAAGGAGGAGGCGAAATGCTTCGTCCGGATCGTAGTGGTGTTAACAACGTAAGGGTGGAAACCAGCTGTACGACGGGTCGTCCCCTGGTGGAACGGAGATGGGGGAATTAAATCATGCAGTTCCCTCGCACACTCCCCGAAATGCATCCTATAGAACACCGAAAGGCTGGCTACTCTACGCCTGTGCTCTAGGCTTTGGAGACCAACTCGAGTTAGATCAGGGTCACCAATCAGCCTCTTTGCACGTCTCTCCACTGAATCCAAAGTGGCCAGGTGACACTTGGCAGCATGAGCCCAAATGTGGCTGCAGTACTCCACACACGAACGGACCTGTGCTTTGTATAACATTAGAAGCTGCCCAGGTGTGAAGTACTGCCGGACCTTTGCGATAACGCCAAGTATAGTAGTATTCGTATTGATAAGAACTTATTCGAACATGGGTTATGGCTACCGCTATTGTTATGAGATGAAAAAAAAGTTATTTTCGAATTTCGACTAAGACACTGAAAAGAATGAAATAAAAACCTTTTACAATAAAATAGAAACCGACTTCAAAAACCACTTAAAACGAAAATATTATTTAACTTTTGTCATGGCTCTAGAAGTCGGTGGCGAGCTAAACAAGAGACAGGAACTGCGGTCAAGCGCTAGTTTATAATTTATAAAAAATAAGTCACATTTTTCGAATATACGGAGCAATGGATAAGCAATATACTTCAAAATGATTCAAATTGATAGTAATATTATGTTAGGCAATTGGGCTGGTGCTGCCAAGTATCACCTGGCCACTTTGGATTCAGTGGAGAGACGTGCAAAGAGGCTGATTGGTGACCCTGATCTAACTCGAGTTGGTCTCCAAAGCCTAGAGCACAGGCGTAGAGTAGCCAGCCTTTCGGTGTTCTATAGGATGCATTTCGGGAGTGTGCGATGGAATTGCATGATTTAATTCCCCCATCTCCGTTCCACCAGCGGACGACCCATCGTACGGCTGGTTTCCACCCTTACGTTGTTAACACCACTACGATCCGGACGAAGCGCTTCGCCTCCTCCTTTATACCGCGTACATCGAGAGACTGGAACAATTTGCCCGCGGCGGTGTTCCCGTCGGACTACAATTTGAGTGTCTTCAAGGCTAGAGTGAATAGGCTCTTAATAAACTAGTGCGCTTTACCATCATCGATTGCGTCACTGCTTACCATCAGGCAGGATTGCGGTCAAGCGCTGGTTTATAATTTGTAAAAAAAAAAAAATAGGCAATTAGGGTGCTGTATATCAAAAAAGCACGTGTGGTACCGGGCTTACAATCAACCCATGTGTGAGTGTCGTAAGAGGAGACTAAGGTAACTCTCACTAGGGAAGCGGGCAGCAGCGCTTCTCCTGTGGAATATCAAATTACTGCGAATACTGCAATCCCCAACCCGCCTGTCAAGCGTGGAGGTTGTGGCAACCCCAAGAAAAGCAATGAAAGCCTTGGGGGAGGCCTTTGTCCAGCAGTGGACCTCTATAAGTTGAAGAAAATACCAAATAGAAACAAGTAAAATATACTTCTTATGAAACCGTAATATTATCGCACAGATGCGAAGGGTCCGCGCACAAATACGTGCCGACTCATATATTAGAAGCAAGATGTTTACTTATTGAAATACTATACTACAGCCAGCGGCGTTGTTTGCGTCTGCCTACAATTTAAGTGTCTTCTAGGCTAGAGTGAATAGGCTGTTAATAAACTAACGTGCTTTACCATCAACGATTACATCACTGCTTACCATCAGGCGGTATTGCGGTCATACACTAATTTATAATTTATAAAAAAAACCCCGTAAAAATTAAACTTAGGTAATCTCACGTTTGTGGAAACAGTACAGTGAATTTATTAATGACTTTCATCACTTCTTCCTCAGCCTATAGATGTCCACTGCTGGACAAAGGCCTCCCCAAGGCTTTCCACGATGACCGGTCTTGTGCTGCCCGCATCCATCGGCTTCCCGCGACCTTCACCAGGTCATCGGTCCACCTTGTTGGGGGTCTCCCTACGCTGCGTCTTCCAGCACGTGGCCGCCACTCCAGAACCTTGCTGCCCCATCGGCCATCGGTTCTACGAGCAATGTGCCCTGCCCACTGCCACTTAAGTTTAGCGACTCGCAGAGCTATGTCGGTGACTTTGGTTCTTTTGCGGATCTCCTCATTTCTGATTCGATCACGAAGAGAAACTCCTAGCATAGCTCTTTCCATTGCCCTTTGTGTGACTCTGTGCCTTCGTATGAGGCCCATTGTGAGCGACCACGTTTCAGTTCCGTAAGTCATCACTGGCAACACACACTGGTCAGACTTTAGTCTTGAGACACTGTGGTATCTTGGACGACGAGAAGATGTAGCGATGTACTGTTTGATATTTATTTGAAGCTATCTAAAATATGTATCGGGTGTATTGAATGTGTTGTTAGCCAGTGTTAAATAAATATATTTTCTTACTTTTCTTTCAATCTATTTTTTTAAGCTTTTCCCCACACTAGGAATTCGTGGAATCGTGGGTACGGTTACAAACATATAAATTCATATACACAAACAGCCAGACCTGGAACAACTACTTGTAGGTCATAAAAATATTTGTTCCGTGCGGGAATCAAACCCAGCGACACGCAGCGCAGCAGCCAATAGCTTAACCACTGCGCTTACCGTGCAGTCGAATTATAATCCTTCAAATAAAAAAAAAAACACATTAGTATACGGAAGTGTGGCTTAATTTCCGTTCCAGTACGTCTTTTTTGCAGCAGATCATATTGATTCCTGCTCAATATATTGTGTTGCACGTAACTGCAGCGAGGCGAATCGTACGTTATCGGAAACCGTTAATATAGCGACACATCGACCGGCGTCGCACAGATTATTGCGACCACTCGCTGTCTATAAATATGCCGTCGACTGTACTTGCTGTCTGATACATAGTGCTCGGTTCGAGAGATTTGTGCGAATACAATACATTATATCTCGTTTTCGTGGTTATTTTATCGCGTTATTTATTTTAGTGTGGTGGAGTAATATTTAGTTGAATGGCAATTCAATAAAGAAACAACGGGTGGTTCAATTTTAAGGGTAGATGTTGATTTTGAATAAAACACTAATTATTTAGGAAATTATTGTAATTATTTTTTATTATGGTAACATGGTATATCTCAATTATGTATGAAACAAAATATCGGCCAAGTGACCGCCGCGACCTCGGCGGCACATTTCCATCCGACGATGGTCCAAATTTTCGATGACGCTGAGGCATAATTGAGGTTCTATGCCGTTAATGTGGCGAATTATCTTATAGCTGTTAAATTGTTGTTTGGCTCGATGTACACCTTTTCTTTCAAATAACCCCAACGAAAGAAGTCCAACGGTGTCAAATCACATGATCTTGTCGGCCAATTGACATCGCCACCACGTGAGATAACAAATTTTTGCAAACATTTTCCAATTGTACGAAAATTTGGACGATTAAATTGACCGAAAAAATCACGAAGTGCACGATATGCATATTGGTTTGAACGTCCATTTTCATAATAAGCCTGAATAATTTTAACGTGTTGCTCAATTGTGTATCTTTTTGGTTGAAATTGAGTTAGTTTGAAATTGAGAATGTCAAATGAAATGCAGAAAAAATCTTGAGCTTCGGATGCGACTGGGATTAACGCTGAGATGATGATGATGAATTTCGTCAGCACTGTAAAATAGTGAAGGTTAAAATCGCGAGGAATCCGACATATCCAAGTACAATTTGGTATCTATCAAACTGCACGGATATCCTGTTATCCTACTAAAAATTTGTGTACCTAGATGTTTGTTACTCTATTACGCATAAACGACTGAACGGATTTGAATGTATGGCGCACAGATGGTATAAACAAGATGAACATATAAAATAATTTTAATCGTGATACTAATACAGAATCGAAACATATGCGGAATAACCCAAGGGGTGAGGGAGTTGAAAAATAATACCGTTACCTATGAGATTTTATTTTGATTTAGACATTGTTTTAAAAATAGAAAGATTTTTTTTTATTTCACTCAAACAAAACGCACATTACAACTAGATACCATAAAATATATAACACTAGCTTTCCGCCTGCGGCTTGCCCGCGTGGAATTCGGTTATATCGCGCTTTTTAGATTTCCCTCGGGAACATCAATTTTTTTTTCAATAAAAGGTAGCCTTTCTCAGGGTCTAAAGATTGTCTGTGCCAAATTTCATCGAAATCGATTGAGAGGTTAAAGCGGGAAAGCGTAACAAACAGACAGACAGACAAAGTTACTTTCGCATATATAATCCATACTGGATTAAATGAAAAAAATAAAATAAAAAAATAAAAATACATAAATAATTACACTAAAAAGTCTTGTACTCGAACATGCAAACTACCAAAACTATGCAATGCAACGTTGATTTGTTGTCAAAGCCAGGGTCATAGACAGCACACATTATTTGACGTTTGACAGTTAGATCCGGCTGTCATAATCATCAAATGTTCTCAGTTATTAACGGTCGGGGCGTTCATGTCTGTTTAGAAACGTTTGACACGACATCGTTTCTCAGAACTGATACGGCGGTATTGTTCAATTTAAAATAATTTGTTCGGTGCAGTAGATACCTATTAACATTAAAAACTTTAACCTTTTTTTTTCTCTCCCGCTCTAGGCGGAATGGGATGGCGTGTCAGTCTTTTACTGACTAAAGCCCACCCGTGTTCCTTTACTTGCATGTGCGCTAGGGCCACGGTTTCTTTTTTAACCAACCCTCAACCCTGGCCCAGGAGTCATCGGTCCTGGTGGACCCATCACGATGTGCTGACATCTCTTTGAGGCGCGTGTGAAACAACTAGCTCGCCGCCCCCGTGCCTACAGTGGCCGGGTTTTGATGTTGTCTTTCGACCAGGGCGTCTCCTGCGGCGGCTTGAGGCGTCAGGGCTCTGGGAGTCCCGCTCCCTCACGCGCTCCGTCTTCTTCTTTGCCAGAATCACTGCTTTGCACGGCTAGGTGATGGCCTGCCAAGCACTCTCGCTCCGGATCATGGCCTGGACCCGAGTCGGACGCGAGAGATCGCCGTCACGAGGACTCGGTGGCGCTCTACCCAAGCCGGGCAGACCTGCACCGTATGCTCCACCGTGTCCTCAGGGCGATCAACACAGTGGTGACACCCTGGCGTTTCCTCCCGGAGTAGACACCCTTACGTTATTGACATCCCCACGATCTGGACGAAGTGTTTCGCCTCGTCTTTTATACCGCGTATATTGAAGGACTGGAACAATTTGCCAGAGGCAGTCTTTCCGTCTGATTACAATCTAAGTGTCTTCAAACTCGTGCGCTTTACATCAACGATTGCATCACTGCCTACCATCAGGCGGAAACGCGGCCATGCACTAGTTTAAACCACAAAAAAATGGTTTATTTGAAATAAATGCTTTGATTTTTATTTTGGTTTTTAGTTTGTTCAGAATAAGCAACTGCATCGATTCCAATCTTACACCATTTTATATTTTTCCCAAATACATTTAGAAATTGTTGCAGTGTGGTTACCAAGCGCACATCTAAGCTGACGTTAGATCACAGTACAAGGCGCGTGAGCGGCAAGCCGTGCGTTGACCATATTTTTGCTGCGACAACCAGGTGTGATAACAAGCTCATAACTTTGTCGTTTTTCATAATATCTTATTGAAATTTTATACATAGATTATTTACTTACAAATACTGGACACTTGTTTCAGGTTTCGCTTAAACAAAAAATAACGTTGTATAAGTATCAATTCGCTTCTAAATGTGTTGGTTGTAGTTAACGCTATATGAAAACAGCGATGTTATCAAGTCAATTGCAACAACACGATACAATTTTTTTTAGTATGTACTGATAGTTTATAAATATCTGATGTGGTAGATTGATTAAGTTTGCTGTAGATAAACTATCTACGGACCGTGCTTCGGTGTTTGTTTTCTAAAAGTTCTTTTATTTTCGAGAAAAGTATATATTGTGACTTAAACAAGAAGATCATAAAACTAAACTACATTAAACAAAAAAAAAAAAATGCAAATTATCAAAAACATCAGAATGTCCTATATGAAGCGAAAAGGCTCTTATCTCGGCTTGATACATCGATATTTAAAAAAAAATAAATGCAGCAGGTATCTGGTGCGGGACCTCGGGAAATATGGAAGGAGTGTAGGGTATCACAGGAGTGTCACAGCATAGGCTAGTTAAATATATACGTCGGGGAAGTCAGCGGGCGGGGCCGAAGTTCCGGATAGTTGAGATATGTTCTCATCCGCATGAGCATCCATCGTGGGCGGTATTTCGAGAAAACGTTTGTAAATAACTATAGTGTGACGTTCGATTCTTATTATTTTAATTGTACAGACACTTAGATTAATTTAATACTTAAGGGATTACAATGACAATCTCAGATTAAAACAGATAAGAGCCACTGGGTTTGAGTATGACCAACACACTCGATCGAAGCTTGAGCAAAGAGTGCCCG
Organism: Sesamia nonagrioides; assembly: GCA_017933935.1. NCBI lineage: Eukaryota > Metazoa > Arthropoda > Insecta > Lepidoptera > Noctuidae > Sesamia > Sesamia nonagrioides. Next base: position 85,352 of record JADWQK010001973.1, read on the forward strand.
CGCTAACGGTCGCTCGCTATGGCAAACGCAACTCCAGTCGGGTGTTACCCGCTCTTAATAAAAAATCATAATTTATCCGAATACCGATCGATTAATCGACTTCAAAAAATAGTAGAGTAATTTGCGGGCAATTGATACTGACACAAAACAGATCACAATATTCAAAATTAACCAGTCACGCGTCGTTACATATGTCACGCGCCGTTACATATTTTTAGAATTGTAAATCGATTTTATTTATCTATACTCTATACTAATATATAAAGCTGAAGAGTTTGTTTGTTTGTGCACGCTAATCTCAGGAACTACCGGTCCGATTTGAAAAATTCTTTCTGCGTTGGATAGCCTATTAATCCAGGAAGGCTTTAGGCTATATAACATCCCGTTATGACCAATAGAAGCAGAGCAGTAACAAAAAATGTTGCAAAAACGAGAGAAAACGCGGACGTGCATTTTGTTCTCAATATTTTAACAGGCGCTTACTTAATATCAACTGAGAAATAATTCAAAATGTTGCCAGTGGCCGAGGTGGTTTGTTCTTTTTAGATTCTCCAGGAGGTACACGCAAAACCTATATGTTAAGATAAAGGAGTTGCTGTTGCAGTTGCTTCTTCGGGAATAGCTGCTACATTATTTAGTGGGGGACGAACAGCATATCTGGATCTTCAAACAAATATGAACAAAAACAATAACGAGAATGGCTATGCGAAAGGGCAATTTTGGCGCCGACTAATGAAATAGTTAATAAAATAAATAAACAAATCATGTTAAATGTTCAGGGAAATGTTGTAGAATACCTATCAGTGGACGATATTAAGGACACTGAACAAGTTACATCATACCCTATAGAATTTCAACGCTTTAGAATTATCAGGAATGCCATCCCATAAGTTGATACTAAAACTTGGTGTTCCTGTCCTAATAATGAGGAATCTTGACGCTCCAACGCTGTGTAATGGTACTCTGCTATAAATAACAGATTTGGACCACACCATTGTAAGGGCTACAATCATGACTGGAATGGCAAAAAGACAAAATATGATTCCCCGTATTCCCATTGGCCCGACTGATTTGCCATTTCAATTTAAAAGAGTGCAGTTCCCTCTGAAAGCAGCTGCTATAACAATTAACAAAGCCCAAAGTCAGACGCTTAAAGTTGCAGGAGTTCATTTAGAAACAACATGTTTTTCTCATGGGCAACTCTATGTCGCATGCTCACGTGTAGTATCAAATCCAGAAAATCTGTTTTGGCAAAAGATAGAAAAACATAAAAGGTTGTTTATAAAACCGTACTTACTTAAATGTGCTCATATTATATCAAGCATAATACTTCTTATCCCTTATTTTCATACCATACTAAGCATATCCAAAACACCAATCAATGCCAAATAATTAAAAGTATGATATTTGATGTTTCTATCCTTTGCTAACCTTTAAACGTGGTAAAATTAAATCCTACTACTATTATAAACGCGAAAATTTGTGAGAATGTTTGTTTGTTGCTCACGAAAACAGTACTGAATGGATTTTGAGGAAACCTTGCCGTAATGTAGGCATTTATCTTGGAAACGGGAACCACCGCGCGCTGTAAACTGAAGTCCACGCGGACGGAGTCGCGGGCAACAGCTAGTTAAAATATAAATAACAGAATCAAGACGAATTTTTCCAATTTGCAAAATATTTGTAACAAATTATATGACACGATATCGATGTTCACGCTGTCAGCCGAAAAAGAAAGCTCACTGGTTTACGCGGGCTATCGGACTACCGGAAGACTAGACTATCGGAAGTTACGACCAACCCTATATGTAGACATATAGGGTTGGTCGTAACTTCCGATAGTCTCTTGATGTTGTAGCTAACTACATACAACGTTATTTTTTGTAAGTAATTAACGAAACCAGAAACACGTGTCCAGTATTTTATATATAAAGAATCTATGTACAACATTTCAAAAAGGTATCATGAAAAATAACAAAGTGGCAAGCTTAGTATAGTACTGTACTTCTTGTTGGCGCGTTCATTGATAATAATTTCTGTTATTGTACATATGCATATATGCAGGTTTTGGACTGTCCCAACGATAAAATGTAGGTAGTTATTATTGTGTACTTTACTCGTTAATACAGCTGCAAGTGATAAAATGTAAAACATGTAGATAATTTACCTAAAACATGCTAAATTTACTTAGAACGTATCGCATCTTGCTCAGAAGGGGGAAGGGGGACTGAATTTAATATGCAATAATATGCTTTATTCATTCAATATGCAAAACGCAATAAAAATATTTATGCACCTTGGAACATGCACCGCATAGTGTGTGCACGGTGGTATGGCTTGGAGAGGGAACGGCAATGAGTCGTGGTGTAACATTTACAAAGTGCTGTTCGGTGACTTAATTGCGTTCGTAATCCTTGTTAGGTATCGCCTCTCCTATAGTAGGTTACGTTTGGTGCAAGTTTTGAGCGTATTGCAATCGTTTATTAATGTCGAGAGAGTCACTAAGGGATAATTACTCCCTCGAAAAAGCAAAATTTGGAAGTGTAGTACTACATTTCCATATTTATTAATCTTGAGAGCAGTGAGTCAAATTGATCTTATCATTTAAAGTCGTTTACAGAATAACATGTTTTTAAACAAAGGTTGGATTTCATTTATGTGTAAGGCATGTGGAAGATCCATATCTTGTCTTACAGTCCTTGAACGCCTCTACTTCACACCCTAATTCTACCTGTCATCACCGTGCCTTGCTCGGTGAACCGCCGAAATCCAATTGAGTTCCATAATATTCGGAAACTTTCGTACATCTTCGTATCTCGGCGTTTGGACCTTGGTACATAAAAGCACAGTCAACTTTTATTCCCGCTGCTTCTTATGCTTTATATCCGTAATCTGTAACATCCCGAGGCAGCGATACTACACAATACCGGCGCATCGCAGTTGCTGCATTTGTTGGCTTCTGGAATTGTCGCCGCGCGAACTAGAGGATCGATCGTCTCTTTAATATATGTATAAATTGCGTTCCTTAAGCTAAACCGAGCGATGTACTATTAAACTTTGGGAGTTCACAATACAAATGAGGCTCTGGCGTACTTAATACGGATTGTTTGTGTGGAGGGAATGCAGGAATGTTCTGTAGAGGAGAAATTCGTAAAATGTATGGTATTGGTGTACCAAGAAAGTTTTGTATTGCATTTGTAGTTGCGTTGTAAATGGAGCGACGCCTGTAAGGCATTGGAATATCAAATCAAAATGGATTTGTAAACTGATTTTGATATTTTTGTACAAAAAAAAGCAGATTTTGTATCGATTATTTGGTATCGGCGTAGCATATCCTTTTCTTCCATACATCTTTAATAAACGTGTTATCGGTAGCCACTCGGACATAATCGTTCATACCATCCGTCCTTCGAGTTTTTTTACCTATCGGCATCTACATTCCACAGAGGTAATTCTCAAATAAAACATTGAGAGTTCCTTCACGAGGTCTAGTATTGTTATGAACAAAAAAAAAAAAAAACTGGGGCATCTTCATTTTTCAAGATTCACGTGACCAGTTGTTTAGCCTATGTTCACTCGGTGGTAGGTCATAACATCGGCTGCCGGCAGAAGTTGTGGTCCACGAGACAAAGTCTTGCCGCCAAGCGATTCGTCGTGTTCCGGCATGATGTCTGGTGAAGCCGTACGGAGGACGGGTCTGAGCAGTTGTGTTGCGATGTGTGGCGGGTACGATGCGCCAAATGTGTGTCGGGAGTTTGGTCGTGGAGAGTCTCCGGATCAATCTCCCTTTATCGCAGTATCATTTGGGCGTGTGGGTCTTGGGTTTAACATTGCATCACCTCGCTCAACTGCCGTCATCCTTCCTATTCCTAAGTTTTTTAAGTGAATAGGCTTAATAAACTAGTGCGCGTTACCATCAACGATTGCATCACTGCTTACCATCAGGCGGGATCGCAGTCAAGCACTAGTTATAAACTAGTGCTTGACTGCGATCGATGATTATTAAAAAAAATATATGTTTTTAATTTTTTATTCGGCACTGTTCCTGTTAATAGCGAAGCGGATATTTTTTTGCCGCCCTTTTATTATTTACCCTCCTTTTAATAAATTTATAAAAATAATTTAAAAAAAATATTAGCTTTCCAAATTACGTTGTAAGGTTAAAAATAAACATAGGTATTATTAAAAGGTATAAAAGCAATGTGACTTAATCTGTCTCAAAGCGAATCTGTCCAAGTTTTTAGTGAATGTTGAGGTTTTGACCATAAATGTGAATTGATATCTGACTTGGCATGTCACACTGTCATCTAAAATAATATTCCTTTATTTTCCTTACAGACTTTCACACATCTACAATCACTAAGCGAAAAATTGTTTCAGACGATTCCAACACTGTCCAGTGTCCGAGCGGACGGAAATTATAATCCTAAGCATTTTGCAAACGCGGCGATTTGCCAGAAAACGTACTCCATAGTAGACCCCTTAAGTAAGCGATCTGACTGAGAAAACCGTAAAACTTCCCTATTTTTTATCTCTTTGACTCGCTAGAGCTTGAATTCTTGGAATTCTTTCTTGTTAGTTCAGGTATCTACTAATTAAGCAGTAGTGAATGCAAATCTTTATTAAGGAAATTAAAGTCTTCGTTAGTCATGGATAGTGTGCTCACGGATTTTATAAAAAGGTAGTGGTTCGGATTTGTGGTCGTTATTAGAGACGGGGAAAAATAAATGTTTTCTGTCTATGCTAATAATAAAGTTGAAGAGTTTCTTTGAACGTGGTAATTTCTGGAAGTACCATCAGTCGGGTTTGATAAAATATTTCTCCATTTAAGTTTTTGTGTCCATGGGTTGGGAATTGAGCCCAATTCTTGAAAAGGCGATAGGCAACTATTACGATAGGACTTTTAGGGAGCTGAGCATCAGAAAATAAAAGTAGGAGAGGTCGAAAACGTAGGCGATGCGATGCGACGGGGGCTGTTTCTGTTATCTCTGCGCAATTAGTCATAGGACACAGACCTCCTTTCGTTGGCGAGTGGGCCGTATCGTAACCCATCACGTGGATCCAATGCGGGGTTGGTTGCATGGGCGTAGCCACATAGCTGGGGCGCTTGCCCCACCCTGGCTCTGATCTTGTAAGGTGCCTAATTATATAAAAAAAACCGGTAGAGGGGGGTGGGGATAGGTTGACTACCCCACCCTGAACTCAAAGCTGGCTACTCCCATGGTTGGTTGAGGTCACTGGTATTTTTTGGTTCTAAAACATGTCAGTTTCTCAGAATATTTTACTTCACCGTTTAGAGAGTTAAGTTTTACATAAATCACTCTATTCACAAACGTTTCTTAAACATAAGGAATGATTAGCGACTGACGATAGTTTAAACGTCAAAAACATTAAGCCGATGTTTAAACATCTCGTAACTGTAAGCAACATTTAGAGATAAACCCCATAAGATTGCGTTCCTAAATATTAAGGGGTATTTTGAATCTGCATGGTCGTAAGTAAATCATCCGTATCGGTACTAAATCGCCCATTTCATGGCCATAACATAAATCTCTGCATTTTACTGGCGCCGTTTGGGTCCGGCAGACGTTTGAATTTTAACACTTCCTTAAAATTGAAGTTTACGATGAATTTATCAATCTTTTGGTCGTTCGAGTGTCATCTGCAAGCATTTATCATCACCTGAAAGATGCAGGTAATGCCTTTTTTTGTTCTGGATGGGAAATCATTCACATTTCTCATCTCTAGCCTAAACGATGTGTTTTTTTTTATTTAAAAATAATGCGATGTTTACCATAGACACCGACTTCAAAAAGGAGGAGGTTACTCAATTCGACCGTACATATATGCTTTTTTATGTTTGTTCGCGCATAACTTCGTCGTTTATGAACCGATTTTGATAATTTTTTTCTGTTGGAAAGAAGACGTTCCCAAGGTGGTCCCATGATAAAGATATCAGAATTTGATGGTGGAAGACCAAAGAAAACAAAGGGAACTTTTAAAAATTGCAGGGGCGACTAGTGCATTTCTTAGTATTTTCACTAAATATTTTAAAGCACTACAATTTAATAAAGGTCTGGAGTAGATCTGATGATGGAGCCGGGAGACAGTCGAAGGAACTCCTCAACAACTCACAGCAGCTACCTTGTGTTTGTGCTTGAATAATTTGTATTGACAAGAACCTTACACCTAGATGGGTGGTGACTGTCATTAGCGAGCAGATGATGATGACAAAGGTTAGTTTAGGGAACTCCTAAACGATTTACAGTAGCTACCTTGTATTTGGACTCAATTCATTTATATTGATGAGACCTTTGCACCCATTGGGTTAAAATAATGGTCTGCAGTAAATTTGATGATGAAGACCATAGACAGTTGAGGGAATACCTACTTACGGGTAAAAATTAAAGTAAACAAAATGACGTTTCCCAACTATATTTGCGTCAGCTTCCAGTCTGACCGGATGGAGACATACGGACCTTACCTCTGTACCGTCTAACTACACTTAAGGCTATGACCGTAGACATCAAAGCCAGGCAATACCTGCACGTTGCGGGTTGGAAAAAAAAAAACCGTGGCCCTGGCGCAAAGGCAAGTGAAGGAACACAGGCGGGTTCTTTCTTCCTTTATTTTATGGCTTCGCACTGTTTGTCTTACAGGAGGAGGGGAGGTTTGAGGCAAAGTCATGATGTGGCCACTATGCTGCGATATTTCACTGTTCTTTATGAATTATTTACTGAATGCACTTTTTACTGCATAAATTACGCAGTTTTATTTAGTAAATAACACTATAAATAATTTTAAAAGTCCAATGAAAAATGAGCGTGACACTCAGCTTGACTTTCCCGGCAAAACTCCCACAGGTGGGTTTTAGTCAATAAAAGTCTGACACACCCTTCCGCTCCGCCCAGAGCGGGAGAGGTGATTTGATGATTTCCCATCCACACCGAAAAACTAGGTAGTAATTAATAGGGTTTTATGGTCAAGCAGTTCGGTTATGGAATGACTTGTCCATGTCTTTAAGGCATGCTCAAACTCAATACCATGGTAAAAAAATAACTAATTTCGGAAGTCGGTGTCTTTGGTTTTGTATATTCGTTTTTGACACCGACTTCCGAAATTAGTTATTTTTCACTTTGTAGTGGTTTTTGGAAGTCGGTTGTTTTTTTGTAAAAAAGTTTTTATTTTACACTTTTTAGTTGTTAAAAGTAGGGTACCTCGTGATGTGCTGTGGTGGGGCCCTGAAAGAGAAAGGTTTGCCTGGGAAGTATGTAGCGTTAATTCGTGCTATGTACAGTCGATCTCGTACCTAAGTCCGGTCGGCTGCTGGCAATACCGACGAGTTCAGTGTGGCGGTAGGTTTGCACCAGGGATCGGCTTTAAGTCCGTACCTCTTCCTGTTGATTATGGACGCTCTTACGTCGGACATCCAGGAGGAGGCACCCTGGTGCATGCTGTTCGCCGATGACATTGTTCTCGTCGGTGAAGATGGACCTGAGATCTAGAGCAGATTGGAGAAATGGCAACAGAAGCTGGAGAATGTTGGCTTGAAAATCAGCAGAACCAAAACCGAATATATGTTCTGCGATTTCGGCGGTCTCCACTTCTGGAGCCATAGCGCTTGATGGCGCACTCCTACCAATCTGCTCCGACTTTCGGTATCTCGGTTCACTCGTGCAAAGCGATGGCGAAATAGATCGGACGGTTAAGCACAGAATTAACACTGGGTGGATGAAATGGCGGCAGGTCACGGGAACAATCTGCGACTCCCGCATTCCCTTTAAACTTAAGGGGAAAATATATAAAACCATGATCCGACCTGCTGTCTTGTATGGATCAGAATGTTGGGCTACGAAAGGGATGAATGAAAGGCAATTGCATGCAGCTGAGATGAGAATGCTAAGAGGGATGTGTGGTGTTACACGAATGGATAGAATAAGAAATGAGTACATAAGAGGAAGTCTGAAAGTGGCACCGGTAGCTGAAAAGTTGTGTGGAAATCGGTTGTCATGGTACGGGTATGTGTTACGGAGAACTGAGGAGAATGTCGTGAGGAGAGTCTTAATTATGAATGTTGATGGCTATAAGAGTAGGGGAAGACCAAAGAAACGATGGATGGAATGTGTGAAGGATGATATGGCTAAGAAGGGGGTGACTGCCGAGATGGCTTCTGATAGGGATGCATGGAAGAAAAAGACATGTTGCGCCGACCCCAAATAAATTGGGATAAGGGCAGGAGAATGATGAGTTGTTAAAAGTACTATGTATTCAGTTGCATCCGGTCAGACTGGAAGCTGGCGCAAATATAGATTGGGAAACGACGTAATTTTGTTTACTTTTAATTATTACCCGTAAGTATTCCCTCAACTATCTATGGTCTTCATCGTCAAATTTACTGCAGACCATTATTTTAACCCAATGGGTGCAAAGGTCATCAATATAAATGAATTAAGTAAAACCACAAAGGAGCTACTGCAAACCGTTGAGGAGTTCCCGGAACTGGCCTTTGTCTTCATCATTAGAGCTCTTATGACAGTCACAATCCATCTAGGTGTAAAGTTCTTATCAATACAAATTAATCGAGCCCAAACACAAGGTAGCTGCTGTGAATTATTGAGGAGTTCCTTCGACTGTCTCACGGCTCCATCATCAGATCTACTCCAGACCTTTAATAAATTGTAGTGCGTTAAAATACTTAATGGAAATGCTAAGAAATGCACTAGTCGCCTCTGCAATTTTTGAAAGTTCCCTTTGTTTTCTCTGGTCTTCCACCATCAAACCCTGATATCCTTATCGTAGGACCACCTTGGGAACGTCTTCTTTCCAACAGAAAAAGAATTATGCGCGAACAAACATAAGAAAAAAATAACATATACTGTCGAATTGAGTAACCTCCTCCTTTTTGAAGTCGGTTAAAAAAGCATTTCCTCTCCCTTTAAACATGTCATTATTTTTTATTTGCTTTTGTGTGATGTTTATTATAGCTTTCCGCCCGCGGCTTCGCCCGCATGGAGTTCGGTTATATCGCAGTTTTTAGATTTTCTTCGGGAATATCAATATTTCCGGGATAAAAGTACCCTATTATTTAATGCGGACCTCTAACTTTACGTCTACAAAATTTCAAAGCAATCGGTTCAGTAGTTACGGCGTGAAAGCAGAACAAACAAACTCACTTTCCCATTTATACTATTAGTAAGACACACTTAACGTATGTACATATTTATAAAATAAACTATGTAAATAGTACACTGTAGACTACCTACATTATTTCTCTCTCCTTCTCCTTACTATTCCATCCAAAGGTTGTCTGTAAAAGATCGCTCTTAGCGATAAGACCGTCCATTGTGTCACCCTTCGTAAAATCTTTATATCTATGTTTTTGTAACCAATATGCTGTACATAAAAAACTTTTTTACAAAAAAAAACAACCGACTTCCAAAAACCACTACAAAGTGAAAAATAACTAATTTCGGAAGTCGGTGTCTTAGGTTTTGTATATTAATTTTTGACACCGACTTCCGAAATTAGTTATTTTTCACTTTGTAGTGGTTTTTGGAAGTCGGTTGTTTTTTCGTAAAAAAGTTTTTATTTTACACTTTTTAGTTGTTAAAAGTACTATGTATTCAGTTACATCCGGTCAGACTGGAAGCTGACGCAAATATAGTTGGGAAACGTCATTTTGTTTACTTTAATTTTTACCCGTAAGTAGGTATTCCCTCAACTGTCTATGGTCTTCATCATCAAATTTACTGCAGACCATTATTTTAACCCAATGGGTGCAAAGGTCTCATCAATATAAATGAATTGAGTCCAAATACAAGGTAGCTACTGTAAATCGTTTAGGAGTTCCCTAAACTAACCTTTGTCATCATCATCTGCTCGCTAATGACAGTCACCACCCATCTAGGTGTAAGGTTCTTGTCAATACAAATTATTCAAGCACAAACACAAGGTAGCTGCTGTGAGTTGTTGAGGAGTTCCTTCGACTGTCTCCCGGCTCCATCATCAGATCTACTCCAGACCTTTATTAAATTGTAGTGCTTTAAAATATTTAGTGAAAATACTAAGAAATGCACTAGTCGCCCCTGCAATTTTTAAAAGTTCCCTTTGTTTTCTTTGGTCTTCCACCATCAAATTCTGATATCTTTATCATGGGACCACCTTGGGAACGTCTTCTTTCCAACAGAAAAAAATTATCAAAATCGGTTCATAAACGACGAAGTTATGCGCGAACAAACATAAAAAAGCATATATGTACGGTCGAATTGAGTAACCTCCTCCTTTTTGAAGTCGGTGTCTATGGTAAACATCGCATTATTTTTAAATAAAAAAAAACACATCGTTTAGGCTAGAGATGAGAAATGTGAATGATTTCCCATCCAGAACAAAAAAAGGCATTACCTGCATCTTTCAGGTGATGATAAATGCTTGCAGATGACACTCGAACGACCAAAAGATTGATAAATTCATCGTAAACTTCAATTTTAAGGAAGTGTTAAAATTCAAACGTCTGCCGGACCCAAACGGCGCCAGTAAAATGCAGAGATTTATGTTATGGCCATGAAATGGGCGATTTAGTACCGATACGGATGATTTACTTACGACCATGCAGATTCAAAATACCCCTTAATATTTAGGAACGCAATCTTATGGGGTTTATCTCTAAATGTTGCTTACAGTTACGAGATGTTTAAACATCGGCTTAATGTTTTTGACGTTTAAACTATCGTCAGTCGCTAATCATTCCTTATGTTTAAGAAACGTTTGTGAATAGAGTGATTTATGTAAAACTTAACTCTCTAAACGGTGAAGTAAAATATTCTGAGAAACTGACATGTTTTAGAACCAAAAAATACCAGTGACCTCAACCAACCGTGTTGTGGCCGTCAGGGTCGTCCGCGGGTATCGCACGATTTCCTACGAGGCGGCTTGCGTCCTGGCCGGATCCCCGCCCTGGGACCTAGAGGCGAAAGTACTCGCGTCATTATACCGATGGCGCGAGGAAGAGCGGACACGGGGCTCCAGTCCGGCGCAACGGCAGATCGAGCTGCGCCGAGAGGAGCTCCGTCAGGTCCTGGTGGCGGACTGGCGGCAAAGGCTTATGCGCCCTACCGCCGGCCTCGCTACCGTCGAGGCGACCCGGCCAGTACTCGACGACTGGCTCGGGAGAAGGCACGGCTCCCTGTCGTTCAGGGTGACGCAGGTGCTGTCGGGGCACGGCTGCTTCGGCAAGTACCTGTGTCGCCTAGGCAGGGAGCCGGACGCTCGGTGCCACCACTGCGTCCAATGCGGGGAGGACACGGCGCAGCGCACGCTCTCCGAGTGTGTAGCTTGGGAGGAGCAGCGCCGTGTCCTCACAAATGAAGTAGGAGGCGACCTGTCGCTGCCGGCAGTAGTGCGGAGGATGGTCGCTAGCGCAGTGTCGTGGGACACGGTGGTGTCCTTCTGCGAGGACGTGATGTCGCAGAAGGAAGCTGCGGAACGGGAGAGGGAGATCTCAACTCCCTTCCCGGGCCGCAGAAGACGCACCAGGCGTCGAGGAAGAGCGGATAACGCCCTCTTCCGCCCCCCATGAATGGGTCCAGGGGCGAGGGACATGGGGAAGTCCCTGCCCCCTATTTGTTAGACCCCGAGGCGGAGGTGCGCGGTAGTTTCGGCGCGCGCCTCTGAGGCGATGCACGGGGTAGTTTAACACCCCACTACCCCGTGCAGGAGGCGAGGCCCGGACAGACCGGGCCAGCACGAGAGTGTGGGGCCGTGGAAGAATTTAGACTCCCACGGTACCACGCGCGCTCGTGATAGAAGAAGCACCGGGGTGGTTTTAGTCAGTAAAAGTCTGACAGACCCCGTCGCCCAACCCAGGGCGGCGGACATCCCATGAGGATTTCCACCCCGAAAAAAAAAAGGTGATGCAATGTTTAACCCAACAACACGACCAACGATGCTGCGCCAGAGGATGATCTGGAAACCCTCCACGACCAAACCCCCGACACAACAACATTAGGCACATCGTACCCGGCACACATCGCAACACAACTGCTCAGACCCGTCCACCGTACGGCTTCACCAGACATCATGCCGGAATACGACGAATCGCTTGGCGGCAAGACTTTGTCTGGTGGGTGGTAACTTATGCCGGCGGCTGATTTTGTTGCCTTCCACCGAGAAAAATGAAGATGATGAATGATGATGTTCATAAAGTAATAATTCTATTTCCTACTAATGTAAACAGTTTATTTGCTTAGAAATTTATTATTTGCATAGAACACTTAAGCGATTTCAATGAAATATGACACAAATGCAAGCTAATTTCCTAATAGGTTACATTTTTTGATACATATATATATAATACTTAGTCCATACTTGAAAGTATTACAATGCATGAGTGCAGTGGATGTGACAATAATTAAAATACGCAAAATTGTATTGACAAATGCCTCAACTTTATTCATTGGTTGAATTCCACAAAATGTATTTAATACCTGGATTTCATCCACCATTCTTTTTTTGTAGGGCTATCACGTAAAATTAATGTCGACTTTTTAATGGTTTTTCGAAATACCAAGTTATTATGCTTGTTATTTTAGTGATTCTAATTAAATATGCTGAAATAGGAATTGTTAATAAATAGTTAGCATGTAAAAGTCGATAATCGTGTAAATAACAGGATATTTATAAAACTTAAGTTGTGATAATCCTAAATTGGTTTGTTTACCTCTATTCTTTATGGAGCTTGGCGAGAATATAGAAAAATTTTTAGAGAGATCGAACGCAATTTTTTTGGCAATTACACCGTACATTTTGTCAGTGTCTACTGCGTGATTTATTTAAAAGTCAGAGATAAGTCCTCCTTTATACTTTGTTTAGTAATTAGGGGAGTTCATACATATTCTTCGAGATTTCCAGGTGGGGGCAGCTGTCCCCTCCCCTTCTCCCTCACCCCTAGGTACGCCTATGCTCGACGCTTACGTCACCAAAATTTCCATGGTAAGATGAATACAAAATCGAATTTCTGATGTGTTAGATTTTCAGTAAAACATGTCATCGGAGTCCTCTTCTTTATAAACATGTTGGTAATGAAATTACACTAATCAGTACCCACACACTCAAACTCTTCGTCACACAACGTCAACTAATTATAAGGCTGGTTACAAACGAAGAGAATTACTCCTCAATATGTCCCTTCTGTCGGGCTTAACGAACTTAATGTAAGGATACTCAATTAGTACGCTTGGCAATCTACGTAATCTTATTGTAGGATTCGTCAGTGAATGAGGGAACGGTGTGTTTTGTCTAATTACTCGTGTGTGTGTGAGGCTCAGTCACGAGGACTTACCTTTTGGATGCTTTTGTGTTCATGAATAGGTGATATTGTTTTTTTTTCACATTGGCGCCGATTTTCTTGTTCAAAACAAAACATATTTTAAGTTTAATGCATCTGTTTCTTACAATTTTTTTATGAATTATAAACTAGCACTTGACCGCAATCGGCTAATGGTAAGCAGTGACGCAATCGTTGATGGTAAAGCACGCTAGTTTATTAAGAGTCTATTCACTCTAGCCTTGAAAACACTCTAATTGTAGTCCGACGGAAACACCGCCGCTGGCAAATTGTTCCAGTTTCTCGATGTACGCGGTATAAAGGAGGAGGCGAAACGCTTCGTCCGGATTGTAGTGGTGGAAAAGATAAGGGTGGAAATTCGCCGTACGACGAGTCATTCGATGGTGGAACAGAGATGGGGGAATTAAATCATGCAATTTCCTCGCACGCTCCCAAGTATATAATAATATAAATAAATATTTCCTACGCTCACACCAATTGGCCTAGCATATAGAAATATATACACAATGTTTGCATAATGATTTACATTTGCAAAAAATTAAAATATTATTTGAAATATAGTAAGTATAGATTAAACCGAATTAATTTCACTAATTACAATGGTTTATAAATGTTTATTTTATTGCATTAGGTTTCCTTTGATCAAAGTCACAAAATATTAAATACATTTTAATCAAGTATTACAAAACTTCAATGACAAGCATTAAAGTTTTGTAATACTTGATTGAAAAAACTTTTCATAAAAAAAAATATATGCACCTATTGAGCACCTACTTACATTACCTACGAAATTACCAGTTACCGTTAACTCTGTTATATTTCCTATCTGCATTTTTGTTATTCTTTGGCCAACTTGTTGCTGTTTCCATTTAAGCGCAAACGACACACACTACCCATTTTTTCTTCTCTATGCTTTAGATTGCGCCCCATCTCACTCACACTCTATCAACGTGTGAAATGCACGCAGAATAAAAAAATTGCATGTGTGTGCTGCTGCTCCGAATGGCACATTTATTCCGGTTAGTTTGTTAGAACATATCATATCTGCTAATATATTATATCATTGTTCTAGATCTTCAGCGGCGACCAATCAGCGTTGCCGCTCGCCGCTCCCACCTCCATTCGGTCTCATCGAGCCTGGCGCCCGCTCGTCGACAGATGGCGGCAAGTGTTGACAACTTTGTGCCAACAGATGGCGTTAACACTCTACCCAATGTTCCGACATCATCATCATCATCATCAACCTTTTTATCGTCCCACTGCTGGGCACACGTCTCCTCTCATACAGAGAAATATTTAGCGTAATCACGACTCTTGCTCAGTGCGGGTTGGCGATTTCGGACTTATAAAGTCCAGGTTTCCTCAAGATGTTTTCCTTCACCTTCAGTCATTGGTGTCCAAGATATACTTAGAAAGTACATATAACTTTAGAAAACTTGCATTGGTACTTGCCTGGCCTGGAATCGAACCCGCGTACTCATACTTGAGAGGCTGGTGTTTTAACCACTAGGCCACCACGACATGTTCCTTTCTTGCTGAGCTGGGACATAATCCTTCGCTCTATGGGACTATGGACTGTATTATGAAGACCTAATGCGAGTTGGTGGATATTAAAATAGGTTGTAGAATTTTCTTACATCTTCTTCTTCTTCTACAGTCTATAGAGGTTCACTGCTGAACAAAGGGAGGCCTTTGTTCAGCAGTGAACCTCTATAAGGCTTTCCAGGCTCCCAAGGCTTTCCACGATGACCGGTCTTGTGATGCCCACATCCATCTGCTTCTCGCGACCTACACCAGGTCATCGGTCCACCTTGTTGGGGGCTCTCTACGCTGCGTCTTCCAGTACGTGGCCGCGTCACCAGAACCTTACTACCCCATCGGCCATCGGTTCTACGTTTTCTTATATATTCAGTCCAAACGTCATCACCAGCCTAGGTTCCTCTGAACTACATTTTATGTTGGGATCGGGTCTCAGTCTAACTGGACGGAGCTGAATACACTAAATACTAGTCATCATCCTAGCATTTAGTTCCAGTTGCAGCTGCGGCGTTCGCGTTGGAGCCCGGGGTCCGCTTTCCTACTCATTCTCCTCCATTTCGCACGATCTTTGGCATCCTGTGGTAAAAGATTGTTGGCACGCATGTCATCTCTTACAACACCTAATACACTGAATACCAGTACCCAAAAACCAGATATTGAGTTGTACAATACCTTGGACTGACTGGTTGAAATTTACGAATGAAAATAAAGATTGATAAATGAACTTATTCATTAAATTTAATTTTTTTACATAATATCAAACTGAAGCTCTTTTATTGCGAAAATGGGTAATATTAACATCGATACTTGAAATAGTTTGGCGTCTCCACTCCATAATCCGCCTGAAGGTAGGTATTCAATTTTAATTGGTGTTTGTCTCTACTTGTTTTACAATTCAAGTCTTATTATATTACGAAAATATCTGACGACTGTAGTTACATGTCACCACATAAGACCTCCTTATACGGACACGTTTCTAACCCGTTGAATGTTCAACAAATAGGTAGATACCCATTTGATATGCACCCCTATCCACGCGTTATGTACACTCCACTAGCGACAATAAGCTTATTAGTAAGTATCCACGTGGAAAAACCAAAAGTGGGTCATGTCAACCAATAGTCTTGAGTACCTCCATTCACGACTATGCGGATCTATAAGACCCTTGATGTTTGGGTCATAATTTAAACAGCAAGGGTATGCCTACACGGAAAATATAACGACAAATCTTATCCGTGATCCTGCGCGCCTAGTATGACAGTAGTCTACCGCCTGGTATCTCATGACTTCCGAAGATGTACAGATAAAATCAAAATATCCTTCCAACATCGTTAGATACCATCCAAAGAAGCCTTGTTCTTGTATAGGTATACTCTTTATGTTACACGTTGTATACAGTTGTTCACCTGACACAATACCCACATCTTGTATACTGTTGTCCACCAGACACAATACCCACACGTTGTGTACAGTTGTCCAACAGACACAATAATACCCACATGTTGTATACTGTTGTCCACCAGACACAATAATATCCACATATTGTGTACAGTTGTTCACCAGACGCAATACCCACACGGTGTATACAGTTGTCCACCATACACAATAATACGCAGACATTGTGTACAGTTGTCCACCAGATACAATAATACCCATATGTTGTATACTGTTGTCAACCAGACACAATAATACTCACACATTGTGTACAGTTGGTCACCAGACACAATACCCACACGTTGTATACAGTTTTCTACCAGACACAATAATACCCACACATTGTGTTATTGGTCCCAGACACAATAATACCCACATGTTGTATACTGTTGTCCACCAGACACAATAATACCCACACATTGTGTTATTGGTCACCAGACACAATAATACCTACATGTTGTATACTGTTGTCCACCAGATACAATAATACCCACACATTAAGTACAGTTGCTCACTAGACACAATACCCACATGTTGTATACAGTTGTCCACCAGACACAATACCCGCCTGCAGGATGGAGACGGGATCTTCCTTTTTTAGTTTTGCTCCGTTCTCATCATCATGCTGTGGAGATATGAGCCTTTTCGTATTCTTTTTTATTGTTTTTATGTATATAATTTGATGACCTGGTGAAGGTCGCAGGAAGCCTATGGATGCGGGAAGCACAAGACTGGTAATTGTGGAAAGCCTTGGGGGTGGCCTTTCTCCACCAGTGGACCTGGCTGAAGAAGAAGAATTCATATTTTATTTCCTCCTTGTTCTTACACACTATTGTCTACATTTCTGCGAGGCGTCACTGATTTGTAGTAATCATGCAGCGATGCAGATCTTTCATGGTTTTATTATTAGAAAGTTAAATACTTAGGATACTTCGTTCAGTTTGCTTTCAAACAGTTAATTTATAATAATGTTTTTTTAAGAACCTTTAAAATTATGCGATAGGCTCCGAAGAAATAATTTCCAAATCTCATTTTTGATGTCTTTCAAAACTGTGTTACATCAAGAAGCTTTCACATTTTTCAGGTTTTATACCTTAACAGGCTTAGTACTTAAGTGGTTTCAGTTGTAATAATTTCGCTGAATAATTTTATGAGTTACTTGGTATTCGCTCAGCGGAGACTTAGGTTTCGAGGGTCGAGAACAGTTTTGTTTAGGAAAAACTGTTTTACAAATCCCACTTTTTTTGTATTTTTACCAGACTGCCAGGAAGGGTCCTTAGCGCGTATCTAGTATATAATATTCTTTATTACCTTGTATCTCCAGCACCACTAAATGGATTTTCACATTTGGGAGATTTGCCTTAATAGCCCAAGTGTTCTTAGATAGGTGAAATTAAAAAAAAAAACAAAATGGTGTATGTTTGACGCCATATTGTGAAGTAAAAAAAGAAAAAATCTACCAAGCATATTGAGTGCATTTTAAACACTGCTTCTAAATATGTTGCATGTATGTATATTAATAAACAAGAAAACTAACAAAACAGAAATAAAGAAACAAATATTATTTACAAAGAAAAAACCCGCCTGCATATGAATCGTAACGAACTGAAAAGGCAGAAACAAGTTCAACAACCGCAGTTGGGGGACCTCTTAGCTAGATAAACAAGTGTTCCTTAGAACAGTTTTGTTACTGTTTTACGCAAAACCAACTGAACCGATTTGGTTGAAACTGGACACTTTGACAGTTTATAACCAGCATTTACTTAGAATATTTATATCGATATTTCTATGGGATTACAGATTTTACAGAATGGACAATCCATGTTCGTATGTAAATTTTTGGATCTAGGATGTCCCGGTTTTCTAAGAATGTTTTCCGACCGTTAGTGTCCTATCTCGGCTCCGTAAGTCATGACGGGTAGGACGCACTGGTTGAAGATTTTTGTCTTCAAACATTGGGGTATGAGCGACGAAAATACCCGACGAAGTTTACCAAATGCTGCCCATCCCAGCTGGATCCTTCTATTTGCCTCCTTCTCGAAGTTGTTTTTCCCTAATTGCAACGTTTGCCCGAGGTATACGTATTCTGAAACAACTTCGAGCGGCATTCCGTTTACGGCAACCGGACCCGGAGTGACCCGTTCATTGACCATAATTTTGGTCTTGTCTATGTTCATCCGGAGTCCAATGCGTTGGGAGGAGTCAGCTAAGTTCCTACCGAAGCTATAAAGGCGTGCCCCACCTCACCATAGTCGAGGAAAAAGGCTGTTATGATAATGGAGGTACTCAAGACTATTGGTTGACATGACCCACTTTTGGTTTTTCCACGTGGATACTTACTAATAAGCTTATTGTCGCTAGTGGAGTGTACATAACGCGTGGATAGGGGTGCATATCAAATGGGTATCTACCTATTTGTTGAACATTCAACGGGTTAGAAACGTGTCCGTATAAGGAGGTCTTATGTGGTGACATGTAACTACAGTCGTCAGATATTTTCGTAATATAATAAGACTTGAATTGTAAAACAAGTAGAGACAAACACCAATTAAAATTGAATACCTACCTTCAGGCGGATTATGGAGTGGAGACGCCAAACTATTTCAAGTATCGATGTTAATATTACCCATTTTCGCAATAAAAGAGCTTCAGTTTGATATTATGTAAAAAAATTAAATTTAATGAATAAGTTCATTTATCAATCTTTATTTTCATTCGTAAATTTCAACCAGTCATTCCAAGGTATTGTACAACTCAATATCTGGTTTTTGGGTACTGGTATTCAGTGTATTAGGTGTTGTAAGAGATGACATGCGTGCCAACAATCTTTTACCACAGGATGCCAAAGATCGTGCGAAATGGAGGAGAATGAGTAGGAAAGCGGACCCCGGGCTCCAACGCGAACGCCGCAGCTGCAACTGGAACTAAATGCTAGGATGATGACTAGTATTTAGTGTATTCAGCTCCGTCCAGTTAGACTGAGACCCGATCCCAACATAAAATGTAGTTCAGAGGAACCTAGGCTGGTGATGACGTTTGGACTGAATATATAAGAAAACGTAGAACCGATGGCCGATGGGGCAGTAAGGTTCTGGTGACGCAGCGTAGAGAGGCCCCCAACAAGATGGACCGATGACCTGTTGAAGGTCGCGGGAAGCCGATGGATGTGGGCATCACAAGACCGGTCATCGTGGAAAGCCTTGGGAGCCTGGAAAGCCTTATAGAGGTTCACTGCTGAACAAAGGCCTCCCTTTGTTCAGCAGTGAACCTCTATAGACTGTAGAAGAAGAAGAAGATGTAAGAAAATTCTACAACCTATTTTAATATCCACCAACTCGCATTAGGTCTTCATAATACAGTCCATAGTCCCATAGAGCGAAGGATTATGTCCCAGCTCAGCAAGAAAGGAACATGTCGTGGTGGCCTAGTGGTTAAAACACCAGCCTCTCAAGTATGAGTACGCGGGTTCGATTCCAGGCCAGGCAAGTACCAATGCAAGTTTTCTAAAGTTATATGTACTTTCTAAGTATATCTTGGACACCAATGACTGAAGGTGAAGGAAAACATCTTGAGGAAACCTGGACTTTATAAGTCCGAAATCGCCAACCCGCACTGAGCAAGAGTCGTGATTACGCTAAATATTTCTCTGTATGAGAGGAGACGTGTGCCCAGCAGTGGGACGATAAAAAGGTTGATGATGATGATGATGATGTCGGAACATTGGGTAGAGTGTTAACGCCATCTGTTGGCACAAAGTTGTCAACACTTGCCGCCATCTGTCGACGAGCGGGCGCCAGGCTCGATGAGACCGAATGGAGGTGGGAGCGGCGAGCGGCAACGCTGATTGGTCGCCGCTGAAGATCTAGAACAATGATATAATATATTAGCAGATATGATATGTTCTAACAAACTAACCGGAATAAATGTGCCATTCGGAGCAGCAGCACACACATGCAATTTTTTTATTCTGCGTGCATTTCACACGTTGATAGAGTGTGAGTGAGATGGGGCGCAATCTAAAGCATAGAGAAGAAAAAATGGGTAGTGTGTGTCGTTTGCGCTTAAATGGAAACAGCAACAAGTTGGCCAAAGAATAACAAAAATGCAGATAGGAAATATAACAGAGTTAACGGTAACTGGTAATTTCGTAGGTAATGTAAGTAGGTGCTCAATAGGTGCATATATTTTTTTTTATGAAAAGTTTTACACTTCAATCAAGTATTACAAAACTTTAATGCTTGTCATTGAAGTTTTGTAATACTTGATTAAAATGTATTTAATATTTTGTGACTTTGATCAAAGGAAACCTAATGCAATAAAATAAACATTTATAAACCATTGTAATTAGTGAAATTAATTCGGTTTAATCTATACTTACTATATTTCAAATAATATTTTAATTTTAATTTTGCAAATGTAAATCATTATGCAAACATTGTGTATATATTTCTATATGCTAGGCCAATTGGTGTGAGCGTAGGAAATATTTATTTATATTATTATATACTTGGGAGCGTGCGAGGAAATTGCATGATTTAATTCCCCCATCTCTGTTCCACCATCGAATGACTCGTCGTACGGCGAGTTTCCACCCTTATCTTCCACCACTTATCTTATTATTTTCCACCACTACAATCCGGACGAAGCGTTTCGCCTCCTCCTTTATACCGCGTACATCGAGAAACTGGAACAATTTGCCAGCGGCGGTGTTTCCGTCGGACTACAATTAGAGTGTTTTCAAGGCTAGAGTGAATAGACTCTTAATAAACTAGCGTGCTTTACCATCAACGATTGCGTCACTGCTTACCATTAGCCGGGATTGCGGTCAAGTGCTAGTTTATAATTCATAAAAAAAAATTGTAAGAAACAGATGCATTAAACTTAAAATATGTTTTGTTTTTGAACAAGAAAATCGGCGCCAATGTGAAAAAAAAAAAAAAACAATATCACCTATTCATGAACACAAAAGCATTCAAAAGGTAAGTCCTCGTGACTGAGCCTCACACACGCACGAGTAATTAGACAAAACACACCGTTCCCTCATTCACTGACGAATCCTACAATAAGATTACGTAGATTGCCAAGCGTACTAATTGAGTATCCTTACATTAAGTTCGTTAAGCCCGACAGAAGGGACATATTGAGGAGTAATTCTCTTCGTTTGTAACCAGCCTTATAATTAGTTGACGTTGTGTGACGAAGAGTTTGAGTGTGTGGGTACTGATTAGTGTAATTTCATTACCAACATGTTTATAAAGAAGAGGACTCCGATGACATGTTTTACTGAAAATCTAACACATCAGAAATTCGATTTTGTATTCATCTTACCATGGAAATTTTGGTGACGTAAGCGTCGAGCATAGGCGTACCTAGGGGTGAGGGAGAAGGGGAGGGGACAGCTGCCCCCACCTGGAAATCTCGAAGAATATGTATGAACTCCCCTAATTACTAAACAAAGTATAAAGGAGGACTTATCTCTGACTTTTAAATAAATCACGCAGTAGACACTGACAAAATGTACGGTGTAATTGCCAAAAAAATTGCGTTCGATCTCTCTAAAAATTTTTCTATATTCTCGCCAAGCTCCATAAAGAATAGAGGTAAACAAACCAATTTAGGATTATCACAACTTAAGTTTTATAAATATCCTGTTATTTACACGATTATCGACTTTTACATGCTAACTATTTATTAACAATTCCTATTTCAGCATATTTAATTAGAATCACTAAAATAACAAGCATAATAACTTGGTATTTCGAAAAACCATTAAAAAGTCGACATTAATTTTACGTGATAGCCCTACAAAAAAAGAATGGTGGATGAAATCCAGGTATTAAATACATTTTGTGGAATTCAACCAATGAATAAAGTTGAGGCATTTGTCAATACAATTTTGCGTATTTTAATTATTGTCACATCCACTGCACTCATGCATTGTAATACTTTCAAGTATGGACTAAGTATTATATATATATGTATCAAAAAATGTAACCTATTAGGAAATTAGCTTGCATTTGTGTCATATTTCATTGAAATCGCTTAAGTGTTCTATGCAAATAATAAATTTCTAAGCAAATAAACTGTTTACATTAGTAGGAAATAGAATTATTACTTTATGAACATCATCATTCATCATCTTCATTTTTCTCGGTGGAAGGCAACAAAATCAGCCGCCGGCATAAGTTACCACCCACCAGACAAAGTCTTGCCGCCAAGCGATTCGTCGTATTCCGGCATGATGTCTGGTGAAGCCGTACGGTGGACGGGTCTGAGCAGTTGTGTTGCGATGTGTGCCGGGTACGATGTGCCTAATGTTGTTGTGTCGGCAGTTTGGTCGTGGAGGGTCTCCAGATCATCCTCTGGCGCAGCATCGTTGGTCGTGTTGTTGGGTTAAACATTGCATCACCTTTTTTTTTTTTTTCGGGGTGGAAATCCTCATAGGATGTCCGCCGCCCTAGGGTGGGCGACGGGGTCTGTCAGACTTTTACTGACTAAAACCACCCCGGTGTCTCTTCTATCACGAGCGCGCGTGGGGCCGCGGGAGTCTAAATTCTTCCGCAGCCCCACACTCTCGTGCTGGCCCGGTCTGTCCGGGCCTCGTCTCCGGCACGGGGTAGTGGGGTGTTAAGCTACCCCGTGCATCGCCTCAGAGGCGCGCGCTGACACTCGCGCGCGCCTCCGCCTCGGGGTCCATCGAATAGGGGGCGGGGACTTCCCCATGTCCCTCGCCCCTGGACCCATTCATGGGGGGCGGAAGAGGGCGTTATCCGCCCTTCTTCGGCGCCCGGTGCGTCTTCTGCGGCCCGGGAAGGGAGTTGAGATCTCCCTCTCCCGTTCCGCAGCTTCCTTCTGCGACATCACGTCCTCGCAGAAGGACACCACCGCGTCCCACGACTCTGCGCTGCCGGCCATCCTCCGCACTACTGTCGGCAGCGTCAGGTCGCTTCCTACTTCATTTGTGAGGACACGGCGCTGCTCCTCCCAAGCTAAACACTCGGAGAGCGTGTGCTGCGCCGTGTCCTCCCCGCATTGGACGCAGTGGTGGCACCGAGCGTCCGGCTCCCTGCCTAGGCGACACAGGTACTTGCCGAAGCAGCCGTGCCCCGACAGCACCTGCGTCACCCTGAACGACAGGGAGCCGTGCCTTCTCCCGAGCCAGTCGTCGAGTACTGGCCGGATCGCCTCGACGGTAGCGAGGCCGGCGGCAGGGCGCATAAGCCTTTGCCGCCAGTCCGCCACCAGGACCTGATGGAGCTCCTCTCGGCGCAGCTCGATCTGCCGCTGCGCCGGACTGGAGCCCCGTGTCCGCTCTTCCTCGCGCCATCGGTATAATGACGCGAGTACTTTCGCCTCTAGGTCCCAGGGCGGGGATCCGGCCAGGACGCAAGCCGCCTCGTAGGAAATCGTGCGATACCCGCGGACGACCCTGACGGCCATCGCCCTCTGCGGCTTGCGCAGAATGGCGAGTGTTCCGGCCGTCAGGTCCATCGCCCACACAGGGGCCCCATACAGGGCCATGGACCGCACGATTCCCACGTATAACCGCCTACAGGCGGCGCTCGGGCCCCCCATGTTGGGAAGCAACGTTGACAGCGCGCCTGCTGCACCCATCAGCTTGGGCGCCAGCCGCCGGAAGTGGGGTCCGAATTCCCATCGGCTGTCGAGCACCAATCCCAGATACTTCATGGTGGACTCGACAGCTATCCGGGCACCACTGACTACCATATGTGATCCCGGCGCCGGCGCACGCCGGGGGCCATGGAAAACCATGGCCTCTGACTTGTCAAGGGCCACCTCCAGGCCCAGGCGCCGGATGCGGGTTCATTGCATCACCTCGCTCAACTGCCGTCTTCCTTCCTATTCACTCACTTTTTTTGAGTGAATAGGCTTAAAAAGCCAGTGCGCTTTACCATCAACGATTGCATCACTGCTTACCATCAGGCGGGATTGCAGTCAAGCACTAGTTTATAAATATTAAAAAAAAAACATCTATCTAGAAAAGATTGTTAACATCTGTCTTTTAGTCATAAACTACACGTTGCCTAGCAACGGTTTGTTTACCTCTATTCTTTATCGAATTTGGCCGACATATAGGCCTAACTTGTCACCTCCTAGGCCTGACTTACCCCCGTAAAATTAAGATACTCCATAGACAGTTTAGACGCGATAATAAACATGACAACTAAAAATACGTCAATTTACGTCAGGAACGGACTAATTTAACAGCAAATTAGTCCATTCCTGACGTAAATTGACGTATTTTTAGTTGTCATGTGTTGTGTTGTTGTGTTTGTGTGTGTTGCAATGTGTATTTTTAGTTATCGCGACCGAAGATTTTCTTTAGTTTAGACCTGTGTCTAAACTAATGAAATGAAATGAAATGAAATGAAATGAAATGAAATCGTTTATTAAGCAAGTAGGATCACTGATCACTTTTACACGTCATGTTTATTTTTTATTTTATTTTTTTAACTAGATGAAGCCGGCATTTCCTAACTGACTACCTCTGAGAAGAAATAGCCGAAACAAACTCAGGGATCATCGTCTTTTTTCAAGTCCAGACATTAAAAATGAAAATGTTTACAATAATTTACCTTATAATTACGCATATTGCTTAATAACAATTAACAATGCTTAACAGAGCGAGCAGCTCAATCCCAAGCTTTTTTGTCTTCTAAATAATCTGTGATTTTATAATACCCCTTTTTGCAAAGTTTGGCCTTTATATGGTTCTTAAATCTTTTAATGGGTAAGTTTCGAACGTCCATGGGAAGCTTGTTGTAAAAGTGTATACATTGACCCATGAACGAGTTGCCTACTCTGTGGAGACGAGTGTTATGTAAAGCAAGATTGTGTTTGTTCCTGGTATTTATATTATGAATATCGCTTATCTTCTTAAAATTCGAGATATTTTTATGAACATACATAAGATTTTCAAATATATATTGTGAAGCTACAGTCAGAATGTTCACCTCTTTGAACTTTTCTCTAAGAGATTCTTTAGGACCAAGGTTATAAATGGCTCGAACAGCCCTCTTCTGTAAAACAAAGATGGTATTGATGTCCGCACAAGTTCCCCAGAGAAGAATCCCATAAGTCATAAGACTATGAAAATAACTAAAATAAACAATTCTGGCTGTATCCACATCAGTTATCTGTCTAATTTTCTTAACAGCAAAGGCGGCAGAACTGAGTCTACCCGACAGCTTCTCAATGTGAGGACCCCATTGTAACCTGGCGTCAATAGTTAATCCAAGAAAAACTGTCGACTCGACAGGGATCAACTCTACTCCATTCAGTTGAACATTGGTACTTAGCTGCCTGACATTTGGCGTAGAAAATTTAATGACTTTAGTTTTTTTTTCATTTAAAAGGAGGTTATTTACATTAAACCAATGGACAACTTTAGAGAGTGCATTGTTAACTTCGTCAAAATTTGTTAGCTGACGCTTGACTTTAAAAATAAGAGAAGTGTCATCCGCGAACAATACTATGTTGTGATTATCCCTCACGTGATGAGGTAAGTCATTAATATAAATTAAAAACAAGAATGGACCTAGAATTGAGCCCTGCGGAACGCCCATGGTGACCACAGATCTTGCAGATCTCTTGCCATTAACATCAACCCTCTGAATTCGATTATTCAGATAAGAAGTCAGAAGGTCGAGAGCTCTGTCCCTCAAACCATAATGGTACAATTTCCTGGTAACATGATAACATGGTGACTGCTAACATGGTGGTATCATGATGTACGCAATCAAAGGCCTTGGACAAATCACAAAAAATACCAAGAGCATCCTGCGATTCCTCCCAGGCCCCATATATGTTCTTTAGCAACGCCACGCCCGCATCCGTAGTTGAACGACCCTTTGTAAAACCAAATTGTTTCACGTGCAATAAATTGTGTAAGTTAAAGTGCCTCAACAACTGTTTCAAAATTAATTTTTCAAAAATTTTGCTCAAAGTTGGTAATATCGATATGGGCCGAAAATTCGTGGGATCAGTTGTACTACCAGATTTGAACAGTGGAATTACTTTGCTTAGTTTCATCAAATCAGGAAATACACCAGATGTAACACAAGAATTAAAAACAATTGCTAAGAAAGTTGCGATAACATCTATTATTGAAGCTACAGTGTATACTGACAAACCCCAATGATCGGCAGTTTTTTTTACATCAAGATCCTTAAAAGATTCTATAATGTCTTTAGCAGTCACAAATGTAAATTCAAAGTGATGTTTTATCTTCTGTCCTTTTCTTAATTAAATAGAAAGACCGATTCCCTTGTTTGAAAACTAAATTTAATTTAAGTTCAGTGGAATTAAATTAAATTTAGTTCTCAAACAAGGGAATCGGTAGCATTATTTATGTTATTAATAGCTTCGCTAGTTTCTCTAGCATACGCTTAGTATAGTATATATATTCTTAGTTTAGTATAACAAGCGAATTAGGGCCACTATTGACAGCTCACTCTACTCTCTCTTACACTTTTCACGGCCAATCTTTCGGCTGGTTTAGAGGTATGATTATTAGGGTTAAAAGTTCACTTATCCTCCATAGAAAAGATAGTATCTTCCCGCCAGGCAGGTTGTTTCGGGCAGGCACTTGCCTAACGGTTGATGTTGGGAAGTTGTATGTATGCTAGTTGCTCGGTAAATTCTGCTTGCGAGATGTAGAATTTTCATGACGTCAGCATGATGCGTTGTTCGCATGTGACGTTTGTAGGTACCGCTACAATTAGTATTATGTATTACGAGTATATTATATTGCAAGTGCATTAATGATACAATAATTTAATAATACCTACTCGTATGTTGAAATAATATATGACAAGCTTGACAATCTTCAACAAAAGTACCTAAGCTAAGTAAATATCCTACTATGCGATAGAAATAATTAATAAGATCATTCTATCCAACACTTTTGTACACACAGCAAAACTGTTTGGTGTACAGGCAATAAAAGAACTTAATGAGTTCATCATCATCATCATCATCCTTCATCAACCTTTTATCGTACCACTGCTGGGCACAGGTCTCGTCTCATACAGAGAAGGATTGAGCGTAATCACCACGCTTGCTCACTGCGGGTTGGCGAGTCCAGGTTTCCTCAAGATGTTTTCCTTTACCTTCAGTCATGAGTTACGCAGATAAAACTAAATAGTTGCGTATATGGGCATTGCTTCTATAAAAGGGTTATCCTCGTACTATTCCATGGTGTTCTGTGCCCATGGGACATTTTTCATGGAGGCGATATATTTTTTTCCACTACTTTAAACGTGCGGGGTGTTAAAATTTTTTTTTTTAACGTGTTTTGTGATAAAATCTGTATCTATATTATATTCTATATTCTGCGAGATACACGCGTCAACGACTATAACCGACGACAATAGCATCTCGTAGTTGACCTTAAGAGGTCGTGACTACTTAATCGGACTATCCTGCGATTGCCTTAAATGAATTTAAAGCCTACAGCTAGGGGCACGTAAAACTATTGAGCGACTGCACACTAAGGGCACCCCCTGTGGGATCCGAACCTCGGCTTAGCGCGTCGCTGGAGAGGGCAGCACGGGACGACTGGATTCAATAGGTTTAAAACGGTTTGATGACCGCGGCATTTCCTAATTTATATCTAAGAAGAAACGCCGAATCAAACCCACAGGTAATTGTCGGGATGGATATGTTTTTACTGGTTAAGCTGCGACGGGGGCTGGCTTATATCGGGCAAGGCGCCTGACGCCACCAGGCGGATATTGTTGGATATTGTTGCCCGTTTTCGGTGGATATTGTTGCGTCCATCGCCGATGCTTATCGTTTGTGTATATGCACATGCTAAGAGACTAACTACACTTATACAGCTCTGTTTAGCTTTTGTCTATAGAAAACAAGATTTTGTATAGATTGTGTTTGCGTTTGAAAACTTAAACGGATGTTGTATTTTGTGTATTCCTTAGAAAATCGTTGTTTTTTTATGGATAACAGCTGATCAGAGCTGAATATAGGTCATAGCATACTTAAACGACTCTGCTTTCACCCGGCAAAAAGAATATTATTCAAATATGGGCAGTAAAAATTGCACTTTACATATATTTTACATTGGCATCTTAAATTAGCAGACAGCTCGCTGTCAGCGAGCTTACCGTCGTCAGACCGCTCGTTGACGAGCAGTCGTCGCGACGTCCGCGAGCAGACTGCTAGCAGTCTGCAAGTACTCTGTGGCTCAGTCAGTCAGTATTTACCAAGTAATCCACTCCTTCGATCTATCCTGCGTTGTGTATCGGGACATTGTAAAAAAGGGAAGTTGCTTCAATAGAAGCCGATCGCGAACTGTGTGAATCGCGAAAAGCTAGAGCGGTCGACGGGTGAACACCTAGGCGTCTGCTAGCAGGTTCCGTGTGGATGGCTGGGCGCCTGCTAGCTGTAGCCGCGCGGACTGCGAGGTGTCGCCTTATTTTAGGGCGGTGTTGGGTGGGAGCGGTGTTGGAGCAGAGTCGTTTAAGTGTGCCTTTAGTGTGGTAAGTCTCTATGACGTTCAATTTTTAAAAAGGCTTTTGAGTAATACATTCAACTACCTCTTTAACGTCTCGAAAAATTTAACGTCTCGAATTTTATGTCTTTTTCTTTTATTATTTACTTGTAATAAGGGTTTTATTTATGTGGAATGAAGAATTTTTCTTTCTTTCTTTCTTTTTACATGCTTTTTATTAGCTTCATTTGTATGTTTGCTTGCTGGCTTGTTTGTTTGTTTGTCCGTCTCTAACTCTCTGGACTACGAGTGAGCGGCTCATTACTGTAAAATGTCCCACCGTTTTCAATACGTTCGTTGGCGGAGCGGTATTAATTTGTGCAGGCAAAGTATTTAGTTTACATTTAGTTACTTGGGTAACGCATCATTACGAATGAAAAAAAAGCGTGAGGCGCTTCATATACAAAAATTATGGGACAAGCACCTCACGCTTTTTTCTCATTTATACTAGTATTGTTTCTATACTATTGTCATAAATTAAATTTTAAAATTATTTTTAACTTTTTAGTTTGATATTCTTTAAAAGCATGTTTTTTTTAGTTTTTTAAACTATATTTATTAGTTGTCTCCACACAAGTTACAATTTTACCGACTGTACCATCGCTAATGAAATATGCGTCTAAACGACCTAAGTGTAGTCTTAAGGGGACTAGTCTGTAGTAATCATATTAGGTACATGAAATGACTACGCAGTACACGCTGACCCTTCATTGAAAGGGGTCTGGCTAAGGACGTACGAGCCTTTAGAAAATAACCATTTAGACATACTTACATGCCTGAATGGTCAAAGTTTGATGAGCCTTTCTCAAGCATGTTGGAGTCGGCTTTCAATATAACCAGACGTATAATACTGAGCCCGATTCTCATGTTCATTTCTTCTTCTTCAGTCTATTGAGGTTCACTGCTGGACAAAGGCCGCCCTCAAGGCTTTCCACGATGACCGGTCTTTTGCTGCCCGCAATTATCGGCTTCACCAGGTAAAATTAAGTGGCAGTGGGCAGGGCACATTGCTCGTAGAACCGATGGCCGATGGGACAGTAAGGTTCTGGAGTGGCGGCCACGTACTGGAAGACGCAGCACGGAAGGACCCCAACAAGGCGGAAGCTTGTTCATAAACTGAACTAGTTTTAGATCCAGTTCATCTTTGTCTTTGTAGGTACTAGCTGCGCCCTGCGGTTTCACCCGTGTAGGTTTCGATATGGTTTTTATATGCTCTGCTCCTATTCGTCGGAGCAAGATGTTATATAGCCTAAAGCCTTCCTTCATTTATGGGCCAATTTATCCAACACAAAAAAAAAAAATTCTAATCGTACCAGTAGTTCCTGAGATTAGCGGGTTCAAACAAACAAACTCTTCAGCTTTATGTATATATTATATTGATATACATAGATTTGATAAAGAATAGGACAGTAGGTCTGAGATTATCGCTTTCAAAAAAACAAACAATCTCTTCAGCTTTATATATTAGTATAGATTAAGAAAGGGGCAGACAACCTGCACTGTATATAATGGCCGACCACACGGGTTTACCCGCTGAAATGAAGTCAGCTAGTTGCCTATTCCAAAACGTAGTTTTATATGGAGAAGCAATTCCAAAGATTCTTTTAAATCACAGTTTTTAACACCTGTGTCAACGGGATAAGGTACTTCTAAATCATCTCTTCAATCTTATCCTTACTAACATTATAAATGACAATAATAATAATTTATTTTATTTTATGACAACAATATTCCAATGGTTAGTAACTTATCTACTAAGGGTTAGTAACACTTAAAAACTAATCATGACTGCCGCACAAGCAATGCTAACCAGTGCCTAAGCCCCGGCGCATCGTACTTGTCGGCCATAGTTAGTAGGATGTTGTTAGCGTTGGTCCTAGTTCTACCTATCAACGTGGCCGCCTTCTTCCTCATGATGGCATGAAAGTCATCAACCCGCACCAAAGCGAAAATGCCGGACGCACTGCAGTACCTAGGTAACCCTAACAGCACTCGAAAACCATTATTATAGCACACTCGCAGGTCGTCTAGAGCCTTCCGCGTACAGTTAACCCACAGACCGCCCGTGTAGAATGACTGCATTTCCGCTTTCACGCCTAAACTACTAAACTGATTTGGATAAAATTTGGCACACAGATGGTTTAGAACCAGGAATAACACAAGATACTTTTATCCCGATATTCCTACTGGACCGAAACTTACGCGGGTGAAACCACGGGGCGGAACTAGTCTTCTAATAATAACAAAACTTATCTCCTTTGACTTATTATCGCTTCGTTATTTTTATCGCTCGTCTCGAAGTAAATACACAAAAACATAACAGATGTTTTCTAAAAAAAAAAACTATATTGACGCACTTAGTCTAACGCAATACGAACACGAGACTATAAAGTGATTCTTATCGTACATAACGCAATTTTTGATAATATTAGAATAATAATAAAAAGGTGTTCTGTGTACGATCAATCTGCCTAAACTTTTCCCAATAATCCTAGTCTAACTGGATACAGCTAAATATCCGTCCTCATAATCATCATGTCAGCCACAGGAAGTCCACTGCTGGACATAGGCCTCCCCCAAGGATTTCCAAAAAGACCGGTTGGACGCGGCATGCATTTACCCCTTCAATGCGATTTTATTCAGGTCACCTGACCACCTTGTACGTGGTCGCCATTCAAAAGCCTTTCTGCCCCATCGGCCATCGGCTCTTCGTGCTATGTGCCCTGCCCATTGCCACTTCAAAGAGCTAATCCGCTGGGCTATGTCGGCGACTTTCGTTTTTCTACGAGTCTCCTCGTTCTTGATTCAATCACGTAGAGAAATAGCATAGTCGTACCAAAAAATACAAGTATTATATTGTATATACTTACACAGGTACTGGGTTCATGCAGCGACTGATTTTATTTAACACTGGTTGTCATACATATATGGGCTCATTACTACAGGTAACGACATAAAAAAAGGAAAAAAATAACCCCACCATTGTACAAGTTGACGTCATGGTGGGGCTTGCATACTCCGAACCTAGGCTTGTGCCGAGGGAGTTTAAAGGGAAATAGGTCTAGGGTGAAGAATATCAAGAAATATACAGAAACCCATAGTAGCATGTTGAGCAGTCACATGCATGCATGCACATGCATGTTGAGCATGGACCCTATCTCCTCTGAGAAATCTTGTTCCTTACCTCTGGCTTGCCTTTATTGACCTGCTGGAGTGAAACATGATGAGAGAGTTCCCTCACGTCTTACCTTAAGTACCTAGTAAGACCGGTACTCAAACTTCCGCGAAAGACATCCAGAACCAAGTCACGGGTACATATGTAAAGTCTGTGAAAATTTTAACCGTCTTCCTATTCATCCGTGTTTCTTATGTGGAGTCCTCCTTTAATTTCTATTTTTTTTAATAACTATAAACCAGTGCTTGGCCGCAATCTCGCCTGATGGTAAGCAGAGATGCAATCGCTGATGGTAAAGCGCAAACTAGTGCGTTTTACCACAAACGATTGCATCTCTGCAAGAACCAGATGAAGCCCAACAACACGACCAACGATGCTGCGCCAGAGGGAGATTGATCTGAAGACTCACCACGACCAAACTCCCGACACAACAACATTTGGAGCATCATACCCGGCACACACGCAACACAACTGGTCAAACCTGTCCTCCGTATTCATTTTTTTTTCATTATTAGTTGTAGTATCGGCAATAAAAATACACATTCTGTGAAGTGTCTACCTATTACAGTTCATGAGATAGAGCCCGCTGACATACCTATAGACCAGTTATACTCAACCTTTTTTTTATAAGGGCCACAAGCACGTCTCAGTCATGGAGTCGAGGGCCGCAAGGAAAAAAGGCAAAAAAAAAACCTTGAGTCACAAGGAACAGGCATAATAGAAAGTTCAATTCTATTCAATATTAATATAAAGAATAAAGATTTTAATGGGATTTTTGGTATTGAGAACACGTTTTTAAAACTTTAACAAAATCTGGCTTGTAAGTTTGTTTCTACAAACGTTCTTTGTGTATTTCATTTTTGAAAAAGACGATTCGCATGTACCTATACGTAGATCCAAAGAATGTTAGTAGAATTAGGGCACATCTTTGCATCTAGGCATCCATTGGTACAAAAACATACGTTTTTTTTTGAGTCTATTTCATTCTGCTCCAAAAAAGTACAAATATTATTAAGGTAATCTATGCCTCGAGTTTGACCTTTCATTGGTAGGAAATTCAAAAAATATTCCTGTATTAAATTGTTTTCTGTACAATATCTTACAAACATCGAGCATTGAGATGTTCCTGAAATATCCATGCTGGAAACAAATGCCAAGCTAAAAACTTGCACTTTTTTAGGTTATACATTAATTCATTGCGAATAAATTTAGAAATGTCTTCAATACGCCTCATACAAGTTAAATCCGACAACTGTAGTTTTTTTTATTCAGACAGTATTTGCTTTTTGTTACTGAATTTATCAAAAAGTATGTTGCCAGCACTAACAAAACATTCCTTTACAATTTCTGCATCGGTGAATAGTTTCATATGCTTACCAAGAATGTAACAGATTTCATATGATGACATGGTTACCGCGGAGTCTTGTGATAATGCCGCAGACATGACATTTTGTTGTTGATGCAATGACCTTTTAAAAAAACTCAATTTTTCATTTCTTAGCGACGATCCAGGAGGAAACGTATCGTCGAAAGATTTATGCTTTGTGATAAAATGACGCATGATATTGTATTTCTTCAATACAATACTTTCACGACGTATCAAACAAGTAGCTGCATTGTTTTTGTTTGGCACAACAAAATAATCAGTTTCCCACTCATCTTGAAACAGTCTGTTTTCACTAGATATTTTTCTTTTATTTTTAGACGACACTCCTGACAATATGTTGAAAATAACATACCTAATAATTTGATGCTGAAAACTACAAATAAAAACTTTTTTACAAAAAAATAACCGACTTCCAAAAACCACTACAAAGTGAAAAATAAATAATTTCGGAAGTCGGTGTCTTTGGTTTTGTATATTCGTTTTTTGACACCGACTTCCGAAATTATTTATTTTTCACTTTGTAGTGGTTTTTGGAAGTCGGTTATTTTTTTGTAAAAAAGTTTTTATTTTACACTTTTTAGTTGTTAAGAGTACTATGTATTCAGTTACATCCGGTCAGACTGGAAGCTGACGCAAATATAGTTGAGAAACAACGTAATTTTGTTTACTTTAATTTTTATCCGTAAGTATTCCCTCAACTGCCTATGATCTTCATCATCAAATTTACTGCAGACCATTATTTTAACATAATGGGTGCAAAGGTCTCATCAATATAAATGAATGAAGTCCAACCACAAAGTAGCTACTGTAAACCGTTGAGGAGTTCCCGGAACTGGCCTTTGTCTTCATCATCAGAGCTCTTATGACAGTCACAACCCATCTAGGTGTAAAGTTCTTATCAATACAAATTAATTGAGCCCAAACACAAGGTAGCTGCTGTGAATTGTTGAGGAGTTCCTTCGACTGTCTCCCGGCTCCATCATCAGATCTACTCCAGACCTTTATTAAATTGTAGTGCTTTAAAATACTTAATGAAAATGCTAAGAAATGCACTAGTCGCCCCTGCAATTTTTGAAAGTTCCCCTTGTTTTCTCTGGTCTTCCACCATCAAACCCTGATATCCTTATCATGGGACCACCTTGGGAACGTCTTCTTTCCAACAGAAAAAGAATTATCAAAATCGGTTCATAAACGACGAAGTTATGCGCGAACAAACATAAAAAAAAAAGCATATATACGGTCGAATTGAGTAACCTCCTCCTTTTTGAAGTCGGTTAATAACCGTGATTTTATTTGTGATTTGTGAGATTAGTTTTGATTGCACAAGATCAAAACAAGTGACCAATGCTCAAAAAAGCTACAAATAATGGAAAGCAGTGTTACCAAACGGCTAAGCTCAAAAATCCGTAGATTGCATATACAGAAATCCGTAGATCAATAAAACTTTAGAAACAAAACATTTTAACACACAAACATAACACATTAACAATGACTTTGACCAATTCATTCTGTTTACTCGCAACGAAACCAAACTGCACCAACGCTATTAGGAACTTTTCTCAGAAATCAAACGAGTCTTTGGATTTGCTCTTATAGACATAATAAATAACAAAGAAATGCAATTTTTACGAGTTACTAGTTAGTTAGATAATTTATTTTACTTACTTTTGTTTTGTTACATTTTTATACTTATACCGGTGGCTACATTCCAATGGTCAGTACTCTTAAAAGTATTTAATTTAAACCTATCGAATAATACCTTTTAAGAGGTCAGACAAAAAAGGTCCACAATTTTAGACAAATCAGCAGTTTTGAGACAAAAATACGTAGATTTGTAGAAAACACCAAACATCGTAAATCCACGAATAAATTAAAGGTCTGACAACACTAACGGGAAGGAAGGGAATTCCCGCAATTCCATTTGTCTCGCTCATGTTTCACTTCACAGATTACTAATAATAGGCTACGTTCCGATTCACGCCAAAATTTCTATTAGCCCTCGGCTCAAACACTCGAGATTTAAAATAAATATTTTATAAATATAAAATTTTATAAAATATTTTGTAACTTCAGGTGGGCCAATAACAAAGGCCTGGCGGGCCGCATGCGGCCCGCGGGCCGCAGGTTGAGTATAGCGGCTATAGACGGACGGAGGGGCAGCCGAGGGTAATAGGGGTCCATTGGCACCCTTTGAGTACCAAAGAACCCTAAAAAGTACTTCGCTTTGTAAAGCGGTTACCTACTAAGTAATCGCGATGATGGGGTTACAATATCAACTTGACTCGCTGCGGGGGACTGTGGACGTGTCACTAGTAAGAGATAAGACGTAACATTGTGCTGAGGTTATCATTGAAAGCAGACAAAATATTATTGGAGTTTAGGTAAATTTACATCATCATCCGGCAATACAGGTTGTTGTATGGACGATTGCAGGTCAAGCTACCCGAAACTCTCAAAATATATTCCTATTCCACCTTAAGCCTTAATGCTTTAAAGATAAAGTTGAAAATCTAATAAAGGAATCTGACAGATTATAGTAGCTTGATGTGGTGTCGTTTGTATAAACGTACTTCAGGCACCATTCACTCACACCACTCACAAGTTAGCTCTAACTTTTTTCGGTTGATGGCGCACATTTCCAAGTTCACAAACCAAATTAGAATTAAGTTCATTGTATGTCCTTCTTTCTTTTTCATTAAGAAAAGGACCATGGGCATACCCTGATGGGGGCAGGAGGCATACCCTGATGGGGGCAGGAGCCCCCCCATTGAAATCTCGCAGAACATGTATGAACTCCCCTAATGACCAAAAGAAGTAGAAACGAGGACTTAGCTCTAACTTTTTACCCGACTACGGCAAAGCAAAAGGAGGGTTATGATTTTCACAGGCTATGTATGTATGTATGTTCATCTGTTCCCTTGTAACTTCTAAACTACTTATCAGAATTCGACAAATGACATATCATTAGAAGCGTCTTAATTGTCCGCTGGTTATAGGCTATATAGGGTTTCACAAACTCTAATGTGGCGCCCTCTATCGGACAAAACATACAGAGTAAAAAAATATAAAGTTAAGATAAGTATGCCGTGTTTGGTATCATTTTAAAGCGTTTTACTTGTATATTTTGAATATATATATATATATATATATATATATACACGCTGTAATTTTAATGGTTGTTTTCCCGCGGCAGAACGATTTGCTTTAAGGAGTACTTTCGATGAATAGAGTAAAAGACAAAAATAAAAATGTTTGTGTTATAAAATAATAATAAAAAAATCATCAACTCGAAAAAGTGAGAAAAGTTAGTTACGCTAGATACAACTTGTAGGTACTACCCGTACTACTCGGAATGTACATGAAACGGCCTCAGAGGAAAGGAATGCATTTAATGTTCAAACCATAATAAGCTCCCGCGCGTAGTTATACGGCATAAACAGCTTGTAGGCAGCAATTCAAAAATTCACCGCCATACCGACAAAAAAAAATGTTCAAACAAAAAGAATCTGTCATGTGTGTTAATACGGTATAAAATAGCTTAAATGTAATACAAAAACTACCGCTCCAACTATCATTCAAAAAAACTAGCGTTCAAAGACGATGCCGCTTTATAAATGTTCAAAGTAAAATAAGCTCGACTGTGGTAATACGACATAAAGTAGTCTGCGTGCAAAATTACAAACAATTATCTTCGATAATAATTTTATTTTCGTGTTCAGTAAATTGCAGTTAAAAGTATTTATGATGGTCCTAAGCCCGTAAAAAGTATGAATGGATAATAGTAGAAGCACGCGGTCAATGGCCCCACGCCATTCGGCTGTAGATATCAAGAGGTTACTACTAGTTCGTGCTCACTTTCGAGTTTTTTTTATCACTCTGTTAAATCTGCCATTTCATGTTTCTAAGGTTTTATTTATTGAAGAAACGATTGTATTACTAAGACAAAACCGTTTCGCTGCGGGAAAACAACCATTTAAATTCCACGCTGTATATATATATATATATATATATATTACTAGCATTGCTTGTGACTTTACCTGTATTCTAAAGCGTTTTACTTGTATATTTTGAATATATATATATATATACAATATGTAAAGAAACCCTGTCCGATCCGTGAAGGTATTATTAGGTATCGTTGATTCTAATAATGCCTACAAAGCCAGGCTAAACTTAAAAAATCCCCCAAAAAATAAATATTATTTCGAAAAGCGAGGCAACTTAATGCATGTGCGGTGGCACCCGATAGTTTCACTTCCTTCACTCCCGCGCATGTATGCGCGGGTGAAGGGGGCGGGCCATGCGGCACGTGGTCGCATCGCTATTCGCTCCGTCACAAATGGTGATGTCAGTTTTTAAAATTACAAATTTCGGGAAATTGGAATTAATACCAGGAAAAAAAGATTATTTCAAAATTCATTATTATTGTTACTGTGATGATTATGTAAAATTTTATATTATATTTGGTCAAGTGTTTACCTAACCTTTATTATCCTTATGGGTCGGACAGGGTTTTCTTTACATATTGTATATATATATTACTAGCATTTGCTTGTGACTTTACCTGTATTCATGGGCTGATTGCATAAATATAATTCACATCTTTTCGTTCATAGCTTCTTTACTACTTATCAGAATAAGACCACTGCAGTACCATTAGAAGGTCCTTGATATTCTGTTGGTTGATCTATAAAGCTTGTC
Source organism: Sesamia nonagrioides (assembly GCA_017933935.1). Lineage (NCBI taxonomy): Eukaryota > Metazoa > Arthropoda > Insecta > Lepidoptera > Noctuidae > Sesamia > Sesamia nonagrioides. The sequence goes on from JADWQK010001973.1 coordinate 123,459, forward strand.
ACCAAATTTTGTATTGCGCCCTCTAGCGGACAAAAAGTTATATATAAAATTAAAATAATAATACCGTGTTTGGCATCAATTGAAAGATCTTCACGAGTACTTTATGTTGGTACATACTTACAGGAATGCTTTTTAGTTCATCAATTTAGCTTTTGTTAATATTATGCGCCACAAATACACTTTAACGTTAACACCAAAATAGTACAAATAATAAAAAGTAAAAAAACTAAAACCCAACTACGACAAAAAACGACGCTGAAAAAGTATAAAACAAGATTTTCAGAATACAACATTAAACAAAGTTGCTATTTTTTTGCTAGTTTTCAAGTTTTAAATAAACCACGCAGTTGTCAGTGACAAAATGTACGGGTTAATTGCCAAAAAACAGCGTGCGACTACAGCGCACAAAGAATAGAATACTCTTTATTATGTACACCATATAGATTACAAAAACATGAATATAAAAATTTTACAAAGGGTGACACAATGGGCGGTCTTATAGCTAAGAGCGATCTTTTACAGACAACCTTTGGATGCAATAGTAAGGGGAAGGAGAGAGAAATAATGTAGGTAGTCTACAGTGTACTATTTACAATTTTACATAGTTTATATAATAAATATACACGTTAAGTGTATCATACTAGTACAATAAATACTTATATACATATAATTAATAAAAATCATACAAAAGCAAATAAAAAATAATGACATGTTTAAAGAGAGAGGAAATGCTTTTTTACCTTAAACTAAGAACTAAGATAAAAATTGTTAAAAATTTGACTTATAGTTTAATGCATCTTATTCTTTTTATTTCGTTTAGAAAAAGTCAGAAGATAATTAACAATAAAAAAATATTAGTTTACATTATTTGCCTATGCAACGAGTAACATAAAGGGTATATACATAACAAAGGCATGGCATCTTTACATGATATCAAACGATATTGCAAGGGTTTTTTAATCCTATCTCTTTATGTTAGGAAGTTATGAGGAAAAACACCGCCTGTTATAGACTACTATCATACTAGTCGCACAGAGATATTGAAGACATTTATCGGATTTTGGCAAGTAACGCGACGGGTAACGAGTAGTTATATCGTATGTAGTGTGCTGCCACGTTTGTTATGATTTGATTTTAAGAAACACACGAAACCGTAAATTTGGTTCCAATTTTTTGAGTATTTTATTTTGAGTTGTAACCCTTCCGATATCGTTTGATATCATCTAAAGATGTCATGCCCTTGGTATGTATATACCCTTTTTGTTACACGTTATAATGTTCCCACTGGGACACAGGCATCCTCTCGGAAAGAAGGAGTGGGCCGTAATCTACCACGCGGGCCCAGTGCGGGTTGGTAGACGTCACATGTCTTCGAAGTTTTGCATGTGTTTAATCGGCGAACATATTTTTGTCAAATGATTGCGACTAGTTGGGATCGTCTGGACCGCATATTGATCCGTTCGGTCCAAATGATCCCAACTAGTCGCAATCATTTGACAAAAATGTGTTCGGCAATTAGGGGACTGGTCTAAACTGTCTAGCTCAATCCACGTTTGGAGTGAGCTAGTTGTCATTCCAAACTAATGCTAAGTATTGACATTATTGACAGTTCACCCTAAGTTCACTTTTTACAGAATCGATCGAGTTTGGAAAAGGCTTTTTTCATACCCATTGATCACCACACTTGCTTATGACGAGTTCACGATATAAGTTCAGGTTCATCATCATCATCATTTCAGCCGAAAGACGTCTACTGATTGACATACGCCTCCCCTAACGATCTCCACGATGACCGGTTCTGGGCCTCCCGCATCCAGCGGGTTCCCGCGACCTTTACCAGGTCCCACACAAACTGCAACAACGACCAGTGTGTGTTGCCAGTGATGACACATGGAACCTAGATGTGGTCGCTAACAATGGGCATTATAAAAAAGCTCATGGTCACTCAAAGGGCAGTGGAGAGGGCTATGCTAGGGGTTTTACTGCGTGATCAAATCAGAAATGAGGAGATCCGCAGAAGAACGAGAGTAACCAACATAGCCTGAAAAATTGCAACACTTCAGTTCAGGTTCGGCCGCAATGTTTTCCTTCACCTCTGTCAGTGTACCCTTTTTACTCATAGGGAAATTGTCATGGTACCCTTCTTCTGGGGAGAATCATCATCATCATCATCAACCTTTTTATCTTCCCACTGCTGGGCACAGGTCTCCTCTCATAAAGAGAAGGATTGAGCGTAATCGCCACGCTAGCTCAATGCGGGTTGGCGATTTCAGACTTAAAGTTCAGGATTCCTCAAGATGTTTTCCTTCACCTTCAGTCATTATTGTCCAAGATATACTTAGAAAGTACATACACGGAAAGTAGGTACACAGTAACTTTAGAAAAGTTACATTGGTACTTGCCTGACCTGGAATCGAACCCGCGCACTCATACTTGAGAGGCTGGCCTAGTGGTTAACTAGGCCAGCACGACATATCTGTGGAGAATAATTAAGGGGAATGTAGAACACCTACCGACTAAAAGCACCATTTATTCCTTTTACTGCCATAAGTTGGTAGCTCGGGACTCGATCCATGTACGGACGAGAAGGTCAAGCTACCCGAAACTGTCTAATATTCCCAATCAACCTTGAGCCTTAATGCTTTAGCCATAAAGTTAAAAATCTAATAAAAAAATTAAACAGATTGTAGTAGCATGATGTGCTGTCGTCTGTTCATTCCCCGCCCCCTCGACTGGTATCAGCCCGCCACACCTAGTTTACCCCATCGCCGAGCATACTAGTATCATAGTCTAAAAATCATACAGTCGTCCAATGAAGACGTCTAGACAGAGCAATCGTGCGGGGTGTGAGGGACGCGACGCGGGTAAGCGGCACCCGAGCTGCGAACAAAACGATGTTCGTTGCTCGGTATCTATCATTAAGGGCTAACGCGTGTTTGTTTTTTTATTTATTTGTTTTATAATTTGATATGAGTGTCAATTTTGAGTATAATTGGGGTGCTTGTTATGAAAAAACCATCCTTTTTGACATCCAAAATGGCGGACGTCATTTTTTTATAATTTGGTAGGAGTGTCAATTTTGAGTATAATTGGGGTGTTAGTTACGAAAAAGCCACCCTTTTTTAAATTCAAGATGGCGGACGCCAATTTAAATGTATATTAATATGATATGGGTGTTAATTCCGAGGTGGATTGGGGTGCTGGTTACGAAAATGTCATCTAAATAACTTAAATCTGCCTCGAGTCGTTCCCTTAGTAAAAATAGCAAATTAATTAAATATAACACAGCTATCGATGTTGATCAGCAATAAATAAATAATTTCATACATATTGTTTATTTATGACAACCCTGGCCGATGCGTTACTGTCTAGACGTTGTCGGCATTTTACACGAGATCAAAGGCGTCGGCCTACTATATGATTTTTATACTGTGCTAGTATATTATTAAATATACTATCAAACTTCCATATTACTCTTGTATTTTGGGTGCGTTAACAAACATTTAAACTTACATAAACAAACAACCACACCCGGAAACCTGTAGACCATACAAATATTTATACCGCGCGGGAATCTAACCCGCGACACGCAACGCACCAGTCGATCGCTCAGCCACTATTGCAATATTATTAGCTACAATTTGGGGTTTTACTTGCGGTTTTCGTTCACAACTTCACTTCGAATACGCTTCAGAGGTAGAATACCTTCCACCATCATCATCATCATTATCTCAGCGTTAATCCCAGTCGCATCCGAATTTTTTTCAGCTTTGGAGTCTGGGGTCCGCATTACCAGTCTAACTGCTGATTTTGGCTAAACTTCGATATTTTCCGTGAAGCGACTACCGTTTGACCTTCACAATCCGAAGGCGATATCGAAAGCATTGTAGTTAGACCAATTGTTGGACTTTTGACGGCTCCAACCACCCGTAACGATTGCCATTAGATGTTCGTACAGGAACCGGGACCAGGCACGACCAGACCAGTGCAAATATTCATATTCATGGATACTAAATATATTTGCACTGCGCGGGGATCGAATCCGCGCCTCCATGCGCATCGGTCGCGCTCGCTGCTGCTACGCCACGACGTAGGCTGTCATAGTAGAATAATATACCTTCCACCCTCTGAAACAATACATAGATAGGTACCTACCTATAGTTATACAAAGACACATGTTCGTCAATAAGATTGGCATGTACATGTATTGGAACATGTAATAATATATCTATATTTGGTATGTATAATATGTTCCAGGGGTTAACAATAAGAAATCGATTATCTGTAACCACGACCATTAATAATAATCTTGCTCGGGCGTCGGGTATTCGACGTAACCTAACCACTACTTCACTGTACAACACGCAATCTATTTACAATCTTGAACCCTTGATGAACTCTGCGTAATATTTCCCACATGTGACTTGAAGATAAGAGGTGATAACTGACTTTAATTAAGTGTCTAGTTGTAATAAATTCCGTTAATTAATACGTTGTTAGCTTCTTGATCTTTCGGTGTTTGATTGACATGGGAACTTTAGAAAAGTATTGACGGGTGTACCTACTTAGTCGGGTAAATATGCGTTTAAGTAATTGCATTTAGCAAAATGAATATCATGATCGGCAGGGTACTACTTCTTTAGAGTGAATACTACTTCAACTCTTCAATGGCCTCTGTGGTTAGATACCACAATTTTGCCAATAACAGGTGTAACAAATTATAGAAATTGTTAAAAAAATATTTCACAATAATTGAAAAAACGGCCGCGTTAGCCGACTAAGAGGAGATTTGATACAAAGCCATTATGTGGCCACTATGCTGCGATATTTCAATGTTCTTTATGCATTATTTACTGAATGCCCTTTTTTACTACATAAATCCCGCGCTTTTATTTAGTAAACGACACTATAAATA